>JAMKQA010010709.1:0-26289 GCA_024699735.1 Posidonia australis
ATTCTCAATGCCTACATTTGACCCTTGGATTAACTTTTTCCCTTTATTTCACTTCTTTACTTTGATTTGGCATGTTTTCAATCATCTTCATGCATGAGCATATAGAATAAGCAAGCATACATCCATAGACCATTGACAGTAGGAAACCTAGAAAGACCGATTTTTCTCGGGCACATGGGGTGCCTAACTCCTTCCCCATGCGTAACCAGAATCCTTATCCTTTCTCTGGTCTGCATTCATTTGAGCATTATCCATTAGGCACGGAGCACACATATACATTCTGCATCTTGTTTGCTTCCCAGTTTTTCTGGTGTTTTTGGTTTTCCTCGTCTTTCCATTAAAAGACTAGGTGGCGACTCCTTTCCTTATCCTTTTTATCTTCCCTTGGTGTTTCCAGGTCTAGTCTCTTCCTCTGGATTCACCATCTTCGTCGTGACCATATCGGGTCTCCTCGTGTGCTTTCACGCACTTGGTAGTAGGAGAGCCGCGCAAGGGTTCCACCGGCATAGTCACACTCAGGCCCCTGAATTTTTCTTAAATCATTCATGATGGTTTTAATTGCATTATAAATCACATTTTAATATGTTTCCCATTTATTGATCACATGTGCATGTAAAATTATCACCTGAATAATGTTTTCAACAAAAAATCATGTTTGCAATATAAATGAATATCTGATTTCACATTTTTGTCAAATTTGCACCCTATGTGGGAATTTTGCACAGTAGACCCTAGGTTTTCAAGAAATTACAAAAAGTACAATTTTCACACATGCCACACCACATAGCCACATTCTCTTTAAATTTTACATCCTAGCATCAAGATAAGACTTTTTAAACACTCTTTTAATCATGAACTTTCCCTTTCTGTGAATTTTGTACATTAGACCTTGAGTTTTCAAGGTATTATTTAGGTGCCATTCCCACACACCTCACTGCCATATTTTCCATGGATCCTTCATTTGCATGCCAGGATAGAAATTTCTAAATGTATTTTAACTCAAAATTTCATCTTTCATTGTGAATTTTACGTTTTAGCCCTTGTAATTTCCCTTTATTGTGCTTACACCAATTTATTGTTTTTGAGACCTTATCTTTTAAATGTTTTCATGAAAACAACATTTTCCTAGCATTTTACATACATTTTGGTATATCTTAGACCATACATTATCGCCATACATGCATTTATACATTTGACAATTGAAATGACCTAGTGTCATCAATTCATGCACATGCATGTTAGTTATTGTACCAAGTCATGCATAATCTCTGTCCAAAGCCTTCCTTAGCATCTTTTACCCAATGAGGTACATTTTCATGCATTCTACATAGTTTTTGCTGTATTTGCACATCAGTCCATCTTTTTTGAATAAGTCTGCATTTCATGCATTCTTCTATGGATTTTTCTCCTACCTCTTCAGATTCCTTCATTTGATATTCGATTTGACTATCTTTATTCCATATTTTTAGATTTTTCGATTTGATTTGGATTTCATTGCCTGAGGGCGCACATTAACAGGCTTAAAGGCCGACATTGGCCCCACCACAGGTTATTTTCCCTTTTTGATTTTCACGACCTTTTCCATTATTCCGATGACTCGGGTTGACCCCATTTTCTATATTTTTGACCTCAGTATGGTTTTCTGGACCATTCTTTACAAAAACATCGTCATTTTATGTGATTTTCTTCTCATCTCACCATTTGCCTATTTTATGTGGATTTCTTTGCAATTTTTCTGTTTGGATTTTTATGGTGTTTTCTGCACTTCTAATGATTTGGGTCTGTTGTCTTTTTGATCCCCTTGACATCAATATGGTTTTCTGAACCTTTCTTTTCAAAAACATCGTCATTTTCTGTGAATTTCTTCACATGTCATAGTTTTCCTATTTTATGCAGACTTCCCATCTTGATCTCTGCGATGCTTTCTTTGATTCTGACGACATAAGTCGGTTGCATTTTGACATTCTTGAGACCTGTATGATTTCTCGAGCCATTCTAGCCAAAAACCTCAGCATTTCATGTGATTTTCTTTGTTGTGCCATATTTTATGATTTCATCATTTCTTGTGGATTTCTTCGCAGTCTTCGCGTACAATCTTACACATCCATCTAGTCTTGTCTTGGAATTCATATTAGCATGATTAGAGCACGATCTAGGCATAGTAAACATCCATTTAGCCTCTAGCAAAAGAATCAGACTAGAAAGACCGAGTTTCTCCAGCGTACGGGGGTGCCTAACACGTTTCCCATGCATAGTAGGAATCCTTACCCATCCTTTGGTTAGCAGACATCTGACATTCATATTTGCATCTCATTCTTTCACTTTTTGTGATTTGTTTGTGGTTTTCCTCATCTTTCCCTTAAAAGACTAGGTGGCGACTCCATTTCTTTTCCGTTTTATCCCATCTTGCACCCTCGTCATCTTGGCATGGCTGTAACCTCCTCCCTCTGGCACGACCCCTTGCCGGACTCCTAGGCCGGGCATGGTCACAAGAAAGTGGTGACTCCGCTAGGGATAGCTGATTCTGACTTTTAGGTTAGTCTTTTCACTTGCTTTTAGATCCTTTGGCTTCACACACTTGTTTGTTTGCCTTGCTTGTGATTGATTGCTTACTTAGTGTGCCTTTCACACTTTCTTTTCACACTTTTCCTCTATCACTGCACACACATGCTACATATCTTGCCTTTTGATGTGATGAATGTTTTCTTTTCACAATCATGATGCCACGACACTTGCACATGCCATGATCATGCCTTTTGCTTGTTTGTTTACTTGCTTGCCTTACTTGTGTGTTTTCTTCCCCTTTCGCACTTGACATGGCTAGGAGTGTAGAGACATGTTTGTTTCCCTTTATGGTTATAATTAAACACACAAACTCAGAGAAAAATTAATAATGCAAAACTAGAGACTAATTCGAACTCTTCCCCCTTGGTTAATAAAATGCGAGTAAAAGACACAAAAGCATACATGCATGATTCATTCATATAGGTGCATGAATTCTTCTCCTTTGAGTCCACCTATAGTTTGCAAAGGACAATTTTGGTAACACGTTCTATGGCTTTGGCTTGGGACGTATTGCAAGTTTGTCCCCCATTGTTTGGGGTCGTGTCGGTGCTAGTAGAGGGTACGACTCTATGCTATTGCAGGAGATGAGGCCACTAACACACCACCCATTCACTACTTGTGCCTTGGCCAGGATTTTGAGCGGGGACCTTACATTCTTGCCTTGAGTCGTAGACCCATATACCCTTGAGAGAGTCTAGAGTAGACAGCTTACTAGGACACATATAGATGGTGAGAGAGTGCATAATAGTTGAATCCATATGCATGTGCATTCATGCCACCATAATAACATTGCATCTATGTCTTGTTCTACTCACATCAGGTTTCCCTGATGCCTGTTTGTTTTTTACAGGTTAGCGACCGAGTTCCTCTGTCGGAGCTCGAGCGTCCCTATTTTCTGTTTCCCCTTTGGTGACAGATCTCGCCCATCCTTTTCTGAGTTATTCGTCGTTGTCGATGATAGCTCGTCCTAGGACCCGTCCTTGGTCTTATCACTGCAGCCCGATTCTTACTCGCTCTCATTCCACCATGGCCCAACGTCTTGGTGAGCCTTTGACTTTTGCTTCTCCCAAGGTGACTGCCTCTGCGGTCCCTCCTTTGACACTGATTTCTTCTACCACTCCTCCCAACAGTCATTTCCCGATGGTCGGGAATTCCTCGGGCACTGGAAACTAGCAGGCTAACTCCATTGCGAGGCCATCACTGTGACGGCCACACAGATTCTGAAGACCCAGCCTTTGTCTTATCCTCTAGCTGGACCTGCTACTTTTAGCACCCAGCCACCTGCGATGACATCTCTGATAGGATCTCTCTCTACTGGATAGTCTGAAGTCGAACCACCACTTGGATCCTCTACGCCTTTCACTATGGTCTCTGGTACTGCTACTGACGGGTCTCGTGTCCTCCATGACCAATAGGTTCTTGAGCTCACTCAAAAGCATTAAGGCATGGGTTTCTATATCCTTCCAGCTTTTGTTACTCCTCTAGTGGTTCCAAAGGTCCCTGTGTTGCCGTCACTTGCATATCATGTTACACCCACTGCACCACCTCCCTAGCCATCGCCCCAGCTTCTTTTGACTTCAGTGGTGATGGGACTAGCTCCGCTTGTAGCTTTCTCATTAGTCACCACACAACATCTCTCCTATGCAGCTGGTGGCCAACCTTTAGGTTCAGTAGGGGCACAACACCCTCACATCTCATTCCCTGGATCTGTCTCGGGACAGCAACTGTACCCCAGTCACACTACACCTTACTTAGCACCTCATGCATATCCCCTTCCCTTCTTGCATTAGAACCAAGTTTCTGCATACACCCCAGAACAATTTGCACCAACATGCAGGTACGCCAACCATCATGCACCGACACCAGCAGACGCGATGGTGGATCTGGTGGAGCACCTCTATGTGACCCATGTGGCGTACATAGGACCCGTCCTGGCTGCATCACCATCATCAGCAGCTTTTGATGCCCTCCACGTCAGGGTGGGCGATCTTGAGAAAGCACTTCGACAAGTGTTGGGAGGAGACTGCCAGTCTTACCAATATCAAGAATTCTGCTATTTCCTAGAGGCTACTCTCCCACCGAACTTCCAAGTCCCAGATTTCGAGAAATACAATGGTAAAGGCTGCCTTATCTCGCATCTAAGGGCGTACTGCAGACTTCTTGCACAACTCCAGGTTGACGAGAGGTTATTGATCCATCTTTTCCAAAAGAGTCTAACCAGTCCTGCACTGAAATGGTTCACCTCTTTAGATATGGCCAGGATAAAGACTTGGAATGACCTTAGTCAGGCATTCCTAGAATAGTACTCCTTTAATTTTGACTTGGTCCCTAAGCATGAGGACCTCACCGCCCCCATGCAGAAGCCCCATGAATCATTTGGAGAGTATGTTGGGCACTGGCGCGCTCTTGCTTCACATGTCCGGGATAAATCCACTGGTGAGGAATCCATTGAGATGGTTATCCAGGGAGCGCAGCCAGCCACCGGGACCCTACTTAGCTTACAACCTATCACTACTTTTGCATCACTGATCCGTGCTGGCACTCGTGTAGAAAGTTCGCTATGTAGTGGTAGCTTCCCTGTGCTCACTACATTCGCCAAACAAGACACATCCCCTGCTTCCGTCCTAGGAACAAGTGGTAGCAGTGCTAGCAATGGCACGAATGGTAACGCCAACAGGTGGAAGGATCCCCCCCGGAACGCTGTTGCATACGTCGGACCTCTTGCAGTGTCTGTTGACACGGGATGCCCATCTCAGCAGCAGTTTGTTTATGCACCCACACGTAGTGCACCATGCACCTCTCACATCTCCACTATCGTCGAGCCTGTGTATCCCGTCACACCAGCAAGGCCAGGACCATACCTAGGTCAGGCACGACCGTGCAGCCTAGAGCGTCGCTTCACGCCTCTGGTCGAGTCCATGAGTGTCGTCCTTCCGAAGGTACAGTCACTCCTGAAGTTCCCGAAAGTCCGCCCACCGTCGAATCCACTACTGGGGTGGTACAAAGCAGACTTATTTTGCAACTTCCATCGTGCTGTGGGGCATGCGATGAATAGTTGCTTCGCGCTTCGGCATGCTATTCAGGACCTGATTTACAATAAGGCCATTGTCATTCACACCCAGTAGATGGAGTCCGCACCAGCACGAACACAAGCATCTGCATCCGTCCCTGATCCCCCTAGCATTGTTAGACAGCCTCTTCCCGTGCATGACCGTCCAAATGCTCCCGGGACCTCTGGGATCCATTTTATCTTTTTCACCTGGTCCAATGTTCCCATATTGGACCCTTCGGATTTGATTCATGACTCGTCTACTCCGTTCCCACAATTTTTGTATCACTCTTTTCTCGAGTGTTCATGCTCTGCGGTGAATATGATCCAACTCACCACCAAACTAGAATATCTAGTAATCCTGTTGGCACTCTCACCATCACTTGGTGCTCCAGTAATCCTACTAGCACACTCACCCCTACCAACCACATCAGTGACCCTACTAGCACAATCCCCTCCATCTATGGTGCTTGTCACCTTACTAGTTCATCCCACCACACATTCTCCCCAACCTGTATCCCTGCCAGTTTTACAAGATGCAAGCCTACCCCTTGTTTGGCCAGAGTTAGTCACTAGGGCACTCGTGGTTGTTAATTTGACTCAAAATACCCATCGCATGCCCTATGACTATGCCGCAGAGATGTGTGCCGAGGTCACACGTTTTGGGCGATATATAGGGCCCCACCTCCTGAGCCTAAGAAAACACGACCTACTCCAGCTCCACCGTAGTTAAAAGGCCCGCCAATGAAGCCCACCACTGAGGAAGTCTTACCAAAGTCCTCATCCACCATAGCCAAGCCTGTAGCCACATCACTGCTCAAATTAAGAAAGTCGAGGCTAACATTTCCATTTGGAATTTGATCCACACTTTGGCTGAGCATCGAGAGGCTTTTCTCCAAGTTTTGCAGGCAGCCCATGTGGCCCCCAACATAGAACCTACAGCCCTAGAAACAATGGTAAGCATGATTGCCACACCCCAGGTCATCCCCTTCACTTCCCAAGAATTACCTTTAGCGGGGATCAATCACAATTAGCCATTGTTCGTAACTGCTCAGTTGAAGAACTTCCACATCCCCCTTACTCTGGTTGATAATGGTGCAGGAGTAAACGCTTGTTCCGTGAGTACAACAAGCAAGCTCTGATTGAAAGCTAAGGATACTGTGCCAGCGGTAAAGGGGATGACGTCGTTCGACAACACGCACCACGATGCGTTGGGCTTATTGGTAATTCCCTTCGTCATTGGTCCAGTTGAGTTCAACGTGGAATTCTACGTCGTGGATCTTGAACCATCAATTAATCTCCTACTTGGGCACCCTTGGCTCCACAACATCGGGTCATCCCATCGACTCTCCATCGAATGATAAAGTTCAGCTAGGTCGATAATATCGTTACTGTCATGGCTGAAAACTTTAAGAAGGAGAAGATTGATGCTGTGTCAACCTTGTACCACCAGACTATCTCCTTTGACTCCAAGCCCTCAGATCTTCTATTCTGGGTTAATCGGTTAATTTCATTCCCAGATTTGAACGTGGCAGCTAGCTACCTGTCTGTAGCAACCCCTCCAAGATGGTCTAGAATTTATGTCGTCGCTGGGGATATGAGAAGGGGACACCTCTCGGGAAGTATGGTCAGGGGATCGCGGAGCCTGTTGCCTGAGGAGCGAAGAGATCAAAAATGACTCGATTATGAACAGCTGTGTCAAGAAGAAAGTTCTCGACAATTGCAGCTATCAATGCCGAACCACTCTCCTGCTTGCACTATCTTTGTTAGTGCAGCTATTCTCAGTCTAGGGCAGAGATCAGACTCGACGGTGCTACAACGAGGTATTCTACCAAGCACAGTTGAATGCGTAAGCATTGAGGATTACTTGTCCGGAAAAGATGCCACGGAAGTTTCAATTCCAGCCACAACAGTTACAGTTCCAGCCTTTACAGTTTTAGTTCCCACCGCAGTTACAGTTCCAGTCATTGCTGTTTCGGTTCCAGCCACCGCAGTTACAGTTCCAGTCACCACGGTTTTGGATCCAGCCACCACAGATTCAATTCCAACCACTACAGTTTCAGTTCCATCTGTACCAATTTCCATTCCAACCACCATAGTTCCTTCCATAGTCACTATGCCGGATATGACAGTTCTAGTTTCAGCCATAAGCACAGCTCCAGTCACGTTATCTACAGCATTAGATCCAGCTTCTACATCAGTCCCCACCACGACCTCAGTCACAACGGTGGTCCCAGAGGCAGGCTATGAAGCCTCCGTCGGACATCATGTGGCAGATCCTCTTTCTCAGCATACTCTGACTCTGGTAATGCCTGCCTAGATCCGATTGTTGGCGTGAAGCGCCGACCCCTACGCAGTACCATTGACATGCACTAGGGATGGTCTAGAGGATGCATATTATGTGGATCTCGCATTTGAGGAGGATGTGGGAGCTGTTGTGGAGGCATAGATGGACGAGGTGCTCTAATGCATGGAAGCTCTATTTCAAGAGCAGCTCGTCGTCTTGGCAGAAGACACCAAAGAGGAAGTGAGGCGTTAGAAAGGCAAAGCTGTGATGATTGAAGTAGCCTTGCCCTCGTAGCAGGAAACGCAGGGCCATTCCGCCATCCTGGTTTTAAAGGAAGAAGAAGTGACAGTAGCTCTAGACCAGACGAGTTAATCACTCAGCAGCCAGGAGGTGGGTCTAGATGGTACCAGCAGTTTGATGTGGGGGTCAAAAAAAAGACCCTGAGCTTAGCTCAGGGAAAAACATAGGTGGTGTCACTCTAATCAGTCAGCAACAGGATAGTCGCCAATTAGCAGTACCCTTGTAAATAGCA
Source organism: Posidonia australis (assembly GCA_024699735.1). Taxonomy (NCBI): domain Eukaryota; kingdom Viridiplantae; phylum Streptophyta; class Magnoliopsida; order Alismatales; family Posidoniaceae; genus Posidonia; species Posidonia australis. The sequence goes on from JAMKQA010010709.1 coordinate 8,434, forward strand.
ATGAAAATCCCAAAAAATTAGAAAATCCTGAAAACCAAAAAAAATAAATAGAAAAACCAAAAAAATCAGCAATAAGTGAAGAAGTAGTATCAGAGAGTCAAGAAACATTTGACTCGAGAGAAGATACAGAACAGGGTGACACAGAGATTGCTTGCCACTAGTGCAAGAATACGAGAGTCAGTGTAACTCTCCTTCGGCCCCAAAGTGCCAAACATCAGAGCAGATTTGCACCTTTGATATAGTGGATCCTACCTTTCAGAAGGTGATGTTGTCCGAGCTCGTGGCCTATGTAGAGGAGGATGACAACAGTGCACCTAGGGATGACGACACACTAGCAGAATTCCAGCACCATGATAATGACCCAGAATGTCTGAATCTCCATGTGGAGGAGGAGACCGAGCTAGTGAACATTGGGACCACTGACGATGTCAAAGAATTGCGCATCAGTGCTAAGCTCACCCTGTAGTTGAGGGCAGAATTCATCGCCTTCCTCAAGGAATACATAGATGTCTTTGCCTAGACTAATAGTGACATGGTCGGTCTGGATATAGAGGTAGCAGTACACAATCTGCCATTGGAGCCAGATGTCAAGCCCGTCAAGCAAAAGCTTAGAAGATGGCGACCCCAGTGGCTGCACAAACTTATGGATGAAATTATGAAGCACCATAAGGTGGACTTCCTTAAAGTTGTCCTATACCCAAAATGGCTTGCAAACATCGTCGCAGTCCCAAAGAAGGATGGATGAGTTCGCATGTGCATTGATTATAAAGATCTTAACCGGACGAGTCCTAAGGATGACTTCTCGCTACCTCACATTGATATCCTTGTAGACAATACATCCGGCCATAAAATGCTATCATTTATGGATGGATTCTCAGGCTACAATCAAATCAAGATGGCAGAAGAAGATATGGAGAAGACATCATTCATCATCCCATGGGGAATCTTCTGCTACAAGGTGATGCCATTTGGGCTCAAGAATGCAGGGGCTACATATCAGAGAGCTATGATAGTGCTATTCCACGACCTCATGCACCAAGAGGTCGTAGTTTATGTTGATGATATGATAGCTAAGTCCAAAGAGCCTGAGGATCATCTAGCCTGCCAGAGAAAGCTGTTCGATAGTCTGTGCAAGTACAAGCTCTGCCTGAACCCTAGTAAATGTGCCTTCGGGGTTTCATCAGGCAAGCTTCTTGGCCACATCATCAGCCAGAGTGGAGTCAAGGTCGATCCAGATAAGGCTTGGGCCATAATTGACATGCCTCCCCCAGCTACGAAGAAAAAAGTTAGAGGACTGCTAGGTCGCCTGCAATATATCAGCCAGTTCATAGCACATCTCACACCAATCTGTGAGCCGATCTTCAAGCTCCTAAGGAAGAATGCACAGATTGGTTGGAACGAGGAATGTCAGGTAGCCTTTGACACTATCAAGTAGTTGTTAGCCAAACCATGAGTTTTGGTCCCACCAGAGCCAATGCCCTTACTCCTTTATCTATCTATGACCCAACATTCCATGGGAGCAGTATTGGGCTAGCATGATGAATCTGGTCACAAGGAGAGGGCGATATATTATCTGAGTAAGAAGTTTAATGATTGCGAGGCCAGGTACACTACCATAGAGAAGGTTTGCTTATCTCTAGTCTGGGTGGCTCAACGCCTAAGGCATTACATGATGGCATACCTAGTATTGCTCCTTTGTCGCCATGACCCAATGAAGTATTTGCTCCAAAAGCAGGTGCTTGTAGGACGGTGTGTCAATTGGTAGGTGTTGTTGTCCCAATATGACATCACCTTTGTCACACAAAAATCCGTAAAGGTACAAGCAATAGCAGATCATTTGGCTGAGCAACCTATACCAAAATATCATCCCTTGTGGACTCAATTTCCAAACAAAGATGTGTTGTTCACTGAGGATAATGATGATGAATCGAAGATGGCCGAGGAGAATGACCAATGACACTTATACTTTGATGGCACAGTCAACAAAAGAGGAATGGGCATTGGCACCGTATTGGTAGCCCCCCAAGGCCAGATGACTCCGTACGCAAGGAAATTAAATTTCAAATGCACAAATAACGAAGCTGAATATGAGGCGTGCATATTGGGACTTCAGATGGCCTTAGAACATGGTGTTCGCAAGTTACTTGTGCATGGTGATGCTATGCTGGTTATCGCACAGGTTAACAGTGACTTGAAGACCAAGGATTAGAAGCTCATCCAATACTATGCCCATCTTATGAAGCTCATGGTAGAATTCCAGGAGGTTCAATTTTCCTTTATGAATAGGGCCAAGAGTGCCTATGCAGATTCCTTGGAAACCTTAGCATCTTGGCTCTTGATACCAGAAGACCACGTAGTGGATGTGTCAGTTACATGTATGGATCAACCTACACACTGCATGAGTATAGAGGAACCAGACCCACCGAAAGAGCTCCCGTGGTACCATGACATTAAGGTTCTTCTGGAAACCAGAAACCTCCCTCCTCAGGTGTCAGCAACAAAGGCAAGGAGATTGAAGCGCTTGGCATCCAGCTATGTACTCGAAGTTGGCCATTTGTAGAGGAGATCTTATAACCAAATGCTCTTGAGATGCTTAGATAAGAAGGAGACTGATGCCGTCATGTTACAAGTCCATGCTGGATAATGCGCACCGCACATGAATGGAGTTCTATTAGCCAAGAAGATCATGTTGCAAGGCTATTATTGGTCGACCATGGAGGCAGATTGCTGTCAGTTTGTGCGAAGGTGTCACGCCTGTTAGATCCATGGGAATCTAATCCACGCTCCCCCGCAACAACTTCACAGTATGTTATCACATGGCTTTTCTCCACCTGGGGAATTGACGTTGTCGATGCCATTCATCTGGTAGCATCTAATGGGCATCGTTTCATTCTGGTGGCCATCGATTACTTCACAAAGTGGGTCGAAGCGATGTCATACAAGACTGTCACTACTGCTGTAATAGAGAAGTTCTTGAAGAATAACATCATATCCCAATATGGAGTCCCACACGTAATAATACCAGATAATGGGAAGAACTTTATAGCCAAGAGCGTCGAAGATAATTTACAGAATTTCCACATTAAGCATCATCGATTTTCACCTTACTGCCACTAGATGAATGGACTAGTTGAGTCAGCCAACAAGAACATTACCAGGATAGTAAAGAAGATGGCAGAGACTCATAAGGATTTGCATGAAAAGCTTCCCAATGCATTGTGGGCATATCAAACTTCTATCTGGACATCCACAGGCGCCACTCCTTTTTCTTTAGTCTATGGCATGGAGACGTGCTACCGGTCGAGGTGGAAATCCCTTCTTTGAGGATCTTACGCGAAGCAAAACTTGAAGAGGCTGAATGATTGGGCAATCGCTTCGCGCAGTTGAATTTGATAGATGAACATCGACTGCAGGCCTTACACCATGCCCAGTGTTACTGTAACCATGCCAACGACAGCCTCAGTGCTTGGCACGAAAGGCCAAATACACGAGGATCGGCAAAGTCACGACAAAAACTAAAAATAAAGTGCAGGAGTCGCCACCTAGTCTACTAAAATGGAAGACAAGGAAAACCATATAAACCATGCAAGTAAGCCAATGAAAAGCAGGTCATAAACCAGAAAATTAGGCAAGGATCCTTGTTACGCACGAGGAAGGTGTTAGGCAACCTCGTGCACCCGATAGATTGGTCTTTTTGTAGGTTTCTCATTTGCTTATGAAATGTCGACATTTCAGCCTTTACTGTACACCCGAGGGCGATATGCCATGCCATGCCACGTGAGTGGTGTTTTATGCTAAAATAAGGGTGCATGGAGTGCAGGGTGTGTCCTAATGCTCAGAAGTATCACTCATATATCGGGTCAAATGTCGATGCAAAGATATTGCATAAATAAGATCAAGGATCTAAGTATTTTGAGCGACTTTTCATCCTTGCTTTGCTATATGCTAAATGTGATCTAACATGCATAAAAAGGATTGAAAACAGAGTTAGGTGTTCCTGACATATCTAGGAAGAAAACAAGAAAAAATCCAGAAGTAAATCAAAATAGGAAATTATTCTAAAAACTATGCGAAAGCTGTTGTGTGCTATTGAAAAAAAAAAAAAGGCTGATGTGCCTGTGTGATGTGCCAGACTGGTGCTTCAGTCTGGTGCACCACCTATGTGTCCTATGTGGGCCAGGAAGATGTGCTGAGGAAAAATAGTAATCCTGCAGTGCAAAGTCATATGAATGCGTTCCAGAAAGTTATGCAATGTAAAATCTTTGCAAAATCGGAAAATATCCTTTAAAAATGAAAGAAATGCAAGTGTGAGAAGATTTATGGATCTTGTGCTCAAGGGCTAATAGCCTCACACATGGTCGCATCTTACTCATGCTGAATAAAAGTAGCAAGGTTCAGCGATACCACTGGATCATGGGCTGATGCATAAGATTCTCTGTATAGAAGTAAATGGCAATCAGCCTACCAGATTTGGACTATGGACTGAATATTCAAAGGGTAAAACAATTGGAAAAGCAACATCATTTGTGGTTGAAATCATGCATGCACAATCATAAAATACCAAAGAATCATCACTGAAAGAATCAGATTCAAAATCATTTGGGAAAACATGCAAATGAAGATACAAAAGAGGTTGATTTTGCTCTCTAACTAGTCTGGTGCACCAGAATGGTGCGCCAGAGTGGTGCTCTGGTTTGGTGTGCCACTCTGGTGAACCACAATGGTGTTCCCTAGAAAATCAGAATCAGACTGCATTCTGATTCAAAATTCTGGTTCAGATTCAGAGATAGGTGATTTTCCGTTTTAATTAAGCCAGTTATGCAAATGATGGAAACTGAAATATGATGAGATGCAAATGAACAGAATCCTTTCTTTTTATTTGATTCAAAAGCAAAATAAATCATGGGTTCATGGCAGAAAAGCTTATACAAGATTCTAAAGAACATGTATGAGAAGATAAACTTGACAAGCCATATGCATGTGATGAATACATAAAGAACATGTCTATTGCATATTCTAGCATACATGTGCCTAAAAACAAAGATTTCTTGTGCAAAGAAACAAAAAGAAAGGCCATTTGCTGGAACATTAAGGTGCAGAATTTTCTATTTAGATTGTCCATGCAGAATATCTTATAGGGTGGTTATCTTCATCATGAATTTTATGTAAGCAAGAAGAAGAAGAAGATCAGTTTATATGAACTGCACGACATATTTTATCTAATGTAGGAAGTAAGCAAAAGCAAAGGAATGCATGGAGGACTTACCTTGTCCAAGGTGTTCCCTCTTGAAATATCAAAGATAATATAATCCTTGTTGCTTTAGAAGGGCTGGGAATTCTCCAAAATACAATGGAATGCTTGGGAAAACCAGACTAGCTTGCAATAGTTTGCACTAGATTTATCTTAAGATGATAAGATCAGCTCCTAAGGTCAGATCATTAGGGTCCCCAAATGGTTGCCTATGGATGTCATTATATAGGAATTTCTCAAAGGTAACTCCTAGAGAATACAAGCAGCCTCGTAAACGAAGAGCTTTGGAAGATTCCATGGCATATTCGTTGGCAAAGGTTACAAACATGGGTGGTGGAAAGCTAGTAGCCAGAAGCCTAAGATGTGGCTGTGCGCCAGCATGGTGCGCCAGTAGGTGCATCAGCTTGGTGCTCCAGCTAAGTGCGCCACTTATGTTCTCTGGCTTGGTGTGCTAGCTAGGTGCTCAATATTGGTGCTCTGGCCTGGTGCTCTGGCCGGGTGCTCTACCTTGTGTGAGGCTACTAGCCCTTGAGCACAAGGTCCATAAGTCATTACACTTGCATTTCTTTCACTTTTAAAGCATATTTTTCAAGTTTTGCAAAGGATTTTACATGGCATGATTTTCTGGAATGCATTCATATGTGACTTTGCACTGCATGGATTTCTGTATTTGCTTTGGCATATCTTTCTGGCCCACACAGGAGCACATAGGTGGCGCACCAGACTGGAGCACCAGTGTAGTGCACCAAGCAGGCACATCAGCCAGTTTTTAGTAGCACACAACAACTTCTGCATAGCATTCTAGCATGATTTCTTGCTTCGATTTGCTTTTGCATTTTTTTTGGTTTTCTTCCTTGATATGTCAGGAAGGCTCAGCTTTATTTTTAGCCCTTTTCATGCATATTAGACTGCATTTGGCATATAGTAAAGCAAGGATGAAAAATCACTCGAAATATTTAGATCCTTGATCTATTTCTGCAATATATTTGCATCGACACTTGACCCAATATATGAGTGATACTCCTGAGCATTAGGACACACCCCTGCACCCCTTGCACTCTTATTTAGCATAAGACACCACTCACATAGCATGGCATGGCATATCGCCCTCAGGCATACAGCAAAGGCTGAAAAGCCGACATTTCATAAGTAAATAAGAAACCTATAGAAGACCGATTTATCGAGCGCACGAGGGTGCCTAATACCTTCCTCGTGCGTAACAGGGATCCTTACCGATTTCTAGTTTATGACCTGCTTTTCCATTGCATGATTCGCATGTTTTATATGGTTTTCCTTGTCTTCCATTTTAATAGACTAGGTGGCAACTCCTACATTTGCATTTGCATTTTTATTTTCATTTTATTTTTGCCATGACTTTGCCGACCCTCGTGTATTTTGGCCTTTCGCGCCAAGGGCATCGAGGCTATCGCAGGCATGATTACATGAACTGGCGACTCCGCTGGGGATAACCGGATCCCAACTTTGTTTTGGTTTCTCCTTTGCTTTAGCATTTCTCCTTGCTTGCTTTTTCCATGCCTTGCTTTGGTTATCGTTTTAAGTGATGTCTTTTTGCATGCATGCCTTTGTATAATGGGTGTTTCCTTTTACACATTTGCCATGTCACCACTATTGCACATAATTTGCGTATGCTTTTGCATGATAATCCATGGTTATTTGTATGTTTATTTCCCTTCCAGTACATGCCATGTCTAGGAGATTAGAGACAGGTTTGCTCTCCCCAATTCGTTAATGAAAATTTAAAAACCAAAATCAATCATAAGGCAAACTAGTGACAAATTGCAAATTTCCCCCACTGTTTAATAAGCTTGCAAGTAAAAGAACTCAAAGCATACTTTGCATACATCATATAGGGAATGCATCTTCTCCTCTCCTAGGATCGCCTATATAGTCTACGATGGACATTTTTCGGTGGCTCATCCTGGCTTTGGCATGGGATGAAAAATTTGGTTTGTCCCCTCTTGTCCTGGGTCGTGTCGGTGTAGTAGAGGATACAGCCTACTGCTTTGGCAGAGGATGAGGCCCTGAAAGCACCACCCGTTCAATGCCTAGGCTGTGGCCAGGATTTTGAATGGGGACCTTACATTTTCTAAACTCGAGTCGGAGACCTATTCACCCCTATGTGAACCTAGAGTAGGCAGCTTAATAGGACATCCCTAGATTGTGAGAGAGTGCATACTAGGGGCATTCATTTGCATCTCATACCACAATAATCATTGCATCTTTTCTAATTTGTTTTTTTTTGTTCATAGGATTTCTGGTCTGTGAGTTTCCTTAGCTTGAGCTCTGGACCTTTCCTTTCACTAACTCTATTTGTGACCTTATTCTCGACTGCGTCTCTCGAGTTATCTATCACATCCGACGACAGCTCCTCCTAGGACCCTTCCTATCCTTCCTAGCTGCAGTCCAATCCTTACTCGCTCACGATCCACGATGGCCCTGCATGCTAGCGAGTCCCTTTTCCCTGCTATCCAGGAGGAGGTCCCTATCTCGGGATACTCTTCAGTTGTGTCTGTTCCTGTATTTACTGCTACCTCCACTTTTGCCTTAGCTTCTGGAGGACCTCCACCACCACAATTCCGTGATCCTGGGGCAACCCCGCCTTCGGGACCACCTGTCTTGTCTTCTCCTGCTGTTGGGGCCACAGCAGTTGAGTCTGTCTCTCCCCAGGGCTATGTGTTTAATAGCCCTCCTCCCACTGTGGCTGTCTTTGTAGTAGTCACCCCCCAGTTCGGACAACTGGGATCTCAGCCTCTTGTTTCATCCCTTGTTTTGCTTCCATCCTTTGGAGCCACTAGTGACGATCCCGTTACCGCGCAACTGCAACAAATGTTGGCCCTCGCCCAACAGCTGTAGGGATTGGCACTGGCGCTCCAACCCTTCTCGACTTTGTCTTTCCCTGCTCCCAATTTGCCTGCGCAACCGGCTTTAGGAACACAGTTTGCACCCACTACACTCCCTCCACAGCCGTCGCCATCCCTTTTCTCTCCAGCAATAGGGGTGTCGGCATTACCTTTTGTTACACCAGCACAGCGCCCACCACAGCATGCTTCCCTCTTATCTGGTGGCCAGCCCCCTAGGCCAGCGGGAGCACAACCATCCGTGAGCATTGCACCAGAGACCATCCCGGTCCAGCAGCTCTTGCTCCAACACTCTGCACCACATGTTGTACCACCTCCTGCATTATCATCCCCCTTTTACCATACACAAGGTTCATCTTTTGTCCCACAACACACTACATCCATGCACAGGTACACTGGCCATCCAGCCGTAGCACCAGACAGCGGAATGGTAGATCCGGAGGAGCCCTTAGGGGCGACCCATACAGTGTACGCGACACCCGCCTCTATTACGCAATCCATAGCTGCAGTAGCTCCAGATGCTCTCCTCGCAAGAGTAAATGATCTGGAGCGCACTCTCTGACAAGTGCACGGTGGGGACCGCCAGTCCTACCATTTCTGGGACCTCTGTTATTTCCCAGAGGTGACTCTCCCCCCAAATTTTTATATTCCGGAATTTGAAAAATACAATTGTAAGGGCTGCCCAATTGCCCACCTCAAAGCCTATTGTAGAGCCCTCGCCCAGCTTCAAGCTGACGAAAGGTTGTTATTCCGCCTGTTCCAAAAGAGTCGTACAGGGCCCACATTGAAGTGATTCACTTCCCTCAACATGGCCACCATTAATACTTGGGACGACCTTACGTAGGCTTTCCTAGAGCAATATTCCTTCAACCTCGACTTAGTCACCAAGCGGGAGGACTTAGTCGCTCTCAAGCAGAGACCCCAAGAAACATTTGGGGAGTATCTTGGACGTTGGCGCTCCTTGGCTTCACAAGTCAAGGATAGACCCTCTGACGAGGAGTCTATCGAGATTATAATCCGAGGAGCACCGCCAGCGGTCGGGGCTCTGCTTAGCATCCAACCTGTCACCACTTTTTTTACACTACTTTGGGCGGGCGCCGGTGTTGAGAGTTCATTGCGCCCGGCAGTTTTCCAACACTCTTAGCATTTGCCAAACAGGCCACTTCCTCACATTGTGGTGCCAACAGCAACAACAACAACCCCAACACTAATCCACCCAGGAGGTGGGATCCCTCCAAAAATATAGTTTCTTATATCAGATCCCCTGCTACTCCGGCAAATGTCCGCCTACCCCCGCAGCGCCAAGTAGTTTATGCACCCATGCCTACACCTAGAGCACAGCATGCATCACACATTACCCCCACTGCCACACTAGTATACCCTAACCCACCGGCTAGGACGCGCCCACCGTTGGCACATCCACAGCCAAAGCGACAACGCCTTGATAGGCTCCACTATACCCCTTTAGTGGAGCCTATGAGCATGGTATTCCCCAAAGTCGCATCCTTGTTGAGGCTGCCTGAGGTGCGCCCTCCGCTTAATCCGTTGCCATCCTGGTACAATGCCAATGCGTTCTGCAAATTTTCATCGGGTGGTCGGTCACTCGATGGATAACTTTTTGACACTCAGGGACGTTGTCTAGGATTTGATTGACCAAAAGGTCATTGTGATTAATACCCAGGCAGTCAGCCCAGCACACACACCAGTGGCCGCCCCAGCACAGCCAGCACACCCTAGCATAGTCAGTCAACCCTTGCCATAACATTCATCTCCGGGAGCGCTAGGTTCCTCGGGAGTCAATTTTGTTTCTTCTGCTTCTTTCTCTTCTTCTCCTTCTGAGTCTGTCTCTTCCCCTATCCGCCCAACTGACTTGATTCATCATGAGTCGTCCCCATTTCCCCACCAGTTGTATCGTTCTTTCCTTGATAATTCCGAGGAAACTATTTTTATGATCCGCCTTGTCGTCGAGCCGGAATACTCTGAGGTGCCACCTGTAGTATATCCCTAGCCACCAACTTCAGTCTATTTAGTGGCCTGGCTCCAATCTAGGCCAAGCCAGCCAGTACGCCCTCAGTCCCACCGGTACCCACACCAATACTCCAAACATCCTCAGGTTTACACCCCTACTCTCCCATATCCTTCAACCACACTTGTACAATTAGTAGCCCGTCCCCCGGTTGTTGTAAATCTTACCCATGACACGCGTCATGTCCCTTACAATTATGCCACAGGGATGTGTGCAGAAGTGACATTTTTGGGCAGGGTATACAAACTCCCAACAGCTAGGCCTTACCGCTCAACCTTAACCCCTAACCAGTTACAAGCACAGCCATCTAGGTCACCAACACCTATAGCTGCAGCCCCTGCTCAATTCCAAGCACATTCTCCTCAACCACCTATGCCTAGAGTAGCACCATCCAATCCTACCACTAGTAGCCAACCTTCAGCTAGCATCACTACCCAGCTTAAGAAGGTTAAAGCCGATATTTCCATTTGGGACCTAATCCATACATCGGCTGAGCATAGAGAAGCTTTCCTTAGAGTTTTTGAAGCAGCCCGTGTATCCCAAACTATAGAGCCTGCTACGCTAGAAAGCATTGTAGGAATGATAGCCGCACATCAGGTTATCTCCTTCTTTAGCCTAGAGTTACCTCCCTCTGGCACCAATCATAATTCTCCCTTATTCATCACTACACAGTATCGAAGCTTCCGTATCCCCCTCACATTGGTGGACAATGGAGTAGGCCTAAATGTCTGCCCCTTGCGCACAGCAAGTGCAATCGGATTCAAGCCCGAGGACATTACACCAGCAGTGAAAGGGAGGACAGCTTTCGATAATACCCACCATGATGCGCTTGGAGTCCTGATCATCCCCCTGATTCTAGGCCATGCTCGCTTCGACGTAGAGTTCTACGTCGTAGATTTCGAACCATCTATAAATCTGTTGCTTGGATGCCCTTGGCTTCATAAGCATCAAATCATTCCCTCAACCCTCCATCTTATGATTAAGTTCTACTGGGATGACAATATCGTTGTTCTCTTGGCAGAAGACATGGAGAGGGTTGAATCTGTCTCTACTGGGATGACTATAAGCCTTCCGATGTCCTTTATCGGGTTAACCGGTTTGAGCCAATTTCTTTTATTCCACCCTTAGAGCTTGCAGGCCATTTGGCCACTTCTGGCAACCCCCATTTGATGGTCGACAACCTATGTCGCAAATGGGGATACGAGAAAGGATCGCCTTTGGGGCTTTATGGCCAAGGAATCGCCGAGCCGATCGCGGCCGAAGAATGAATTGAGCGAGACGGGTTGGGATATGAGCGATGCTACTAGAGGAAGAGATCGCAACACCATGGTAAGTCTTCCAAGATGATTATTCCACGAGATTTATCCTACTTTATTAGCACAGGCGTTATGGATCCGAACCACAGTTCATATGCAGTGCTTGCACCATCAGCTTGGGTTTGCCTAGAGGATTCATATAAGGACAGCAGTCGGCTAGAGCAGTAGGGTACTGTAACCATGCCGACGGGGGTGGCCACAAATAGGTGATATGTGTGTCGAAAAGCAGCAGAGCCACGGCAAAAAGAAAAGGGGAAAAATGCAAAATTGCAAGAGTCGCCACCTTGTTTATTATGGAAGACGAGGAAAAACATAAAGACATGAAAAATCATGCAAACAAATAAAAAGGGTCTGCGCAAACCAGAAATGCGGGTAAGGATCCCTGTTACTTACGAGGAAGGTGTTAGGCACCCTCGCACGCCTGATAAATCGGTCCTCTAATGATTTCTCTTTTGCAAATGAAATGTTGGCTTTTCAGCCTTTTGCTGTACACCCGAGGGCGATATGCCATGCCATGCAAATGCTTGTGGTGTCTAAAATATAGGTGTATGATGTGTAGGGGTGTGTCCTAATGCTCAGAAATATCGCTCGTGTGCTGGGCCAAGGGTTGACGCAAGAATATTACATCATAAGATCAAAGATCTAATATCTTGAGTGATTTATCATCCTAGCTTTCTACATGCCTAAATGCAAGCTAAAATGCTGGAAAACTACTGAAAACAGAGGTGTGCTTTCCTAATGCATCAAGGAAGAAAATCTGATGAAAACCCAGAAGCAAATCGGGTCGAGAAAGCAAGCAAAATACCGGGAAAGCATGCTATGTGCTACTGACAGGCCACTACACCTGTTTGGTGCGCTAGACTGGTGCGTCAGTCTGGAGCGCCACCTATGTCCATCTAGGTGGGCCAGTAGTGTATGCAGAGGCAAAACAGAAAGCCATGTGAAGCAAAACATCAGAGGATGCACTCTGGAAAAGTATGCAGCAGAAATCATTCTGGAGAAGCTCGGAAAACATGCCTCGAAAGAGTTAAAAATGCAAATGCAACGCAATGATCTTGAGCTCAAGGGCCTGAAGCCTCACACAAGATCTCACCTATTTGAACTAGATGTAGAAAGCAATGATTCAGCCAGGCCTCTGGATCATGGACTGATACACATGATTCTCACAAGGGAGTAAGGTGCAATCAGTCTACCAGATTCAGCATAGAGTTGAATAACAAAACAGAGAAAACAAATGGAAAACAGTCTGATCGAAAGATGAAAACATGCAGGTGGCATCTTGGCAAACCAGAGAATTAATTAGAGAGAAATAAGCTCAAAACTTTGTGGTAAAGCCATGCAGGTATGGGGCTAAATGCAAGTGCTCTGATCTCTGGCCAGTCTGGCACGCCTGCTGAGTGTGCGACTGGGATGTCCGCCCCAGGGAGTCTAGATCAGACTGTGTCCTGATCCAGATCCCGCCCAACAGAGATACAAGGGGGATTTATGCAAGTTCTAAAAGGATTATGCCATGATAAAAACTGGAAAACATGCTGCGAGTGCATAGGGTCAAGAAGCATCATGAAACAAAGCATTTGAAACCAAAGCAAGTTGGTGGGTTCATGCATGAAAACGTGTGAAATGCATAAAAACAAGCATGATCTGGATAAAACGAATCAAAACATGTGTAAATGATGACCATACAGGTGCTTCTACGTGCAAGGGCATACATCGTGCGTGGCAAAAAATTATGTGCAAGGAAACAATAACTCATGCAGATTTCATGCTAGAAATGTAAACATAGATTAGCATGGAGATTATTTGCATAGAATGCGAGCATGTTATCATAAAAAATTCAAAAACATGGAACAAAATAGATCATACAAAAGTTTTAAGCATGTTTTGTTCAGTTCTGAAATGACATTTAGAAAATAAAAAGGAGGTAGAAAGCCTACCTCACGAAGTGTTCCTTCCTTGCAATATCAAAGATAAGAAGATCCTTGTTGCTTTGGAAGGCTCTATGACGCAAGGGGGTGCTCCAGGGAATGAAAATAAGCTGCAGGACTAATGGAGAGGCTCGTGTAGAGGTCAGGCATCAGAGCATAAAGTGGCTGAATGCAAGGTGTCTACTCAAGATTCTTAACTCTCAAGATTTCTCTTCTCTAGGAAAGTGGTGCTCTCATGGTTGCCTATGGACCTCTATTTATAGGGATCTCCTCAAGGCTAACTCATGGAATGAGGAGAGCCTCGCTGACGAAGAGCCTGGTAGATTCCAAGGCATATTCGCTACTGGAGGTAACAACCAAGGAAGGTGGAAAGCTAGCAGTCGCAGCCTGCACAGCGTTGTGCGCCAGGGATGTGCGCTGGCTAAGTGCGCCTCCTATGTGTGCTAGGGAAGTGTGCTAGCATGGTGTGCTAGGTAGGTGTACTAGGTAGGTGTGCCAAGTAGGTGTGCCAGGTAGGTGTTCTATCTTGGTGTGCTAGGTTGGTGCTCTCCCCTATTGGTCTGGTTTTTTGATTGGGCTGCTGGCTTGCTACAAGTTTAGAGTTGGTTCAAGGATCAGCCATATCCAAAGCAACAATCGGAGCCTTATCAATGAATCACCTCAAAATCAGGGTGTCTACAGATGCCCCTCCCTGAGCGAGGTCGAGGGACGAAGGGAACCAAGACCGATGCTCAGTGTTGACAAGATACCCCCATTTTGAGGTTGCAGAAGGATGGTGTTTGCTGTAGGCGGTAAGCCACTTATCCGACGGATGCACCAAAAATCATGACTTGTTGCCAAATGTAAATGAAAATGAGAAATGCGTGCACCTACTGGTCTAAATGCTGGGAATGCAATGCTAATGCGAGATGCAAATGCAAGAGCTGATGCTGAAAGACCGATGCAAAACTAATACTAATGCTGAAAAACACAAACAGAAGAATACACTGGCAAGAAAATGATAAGTTGTCTGAGACATCAGCTGGATTATGAGGTTATCAACCAAGGAGACGGGATATGACAAGCTAACCAAGCCTTGCCAACCCAGGCCACGTGAGAGCGTGATAGTAGTCAACCGAGTAGTTGGGGGTACTAGCCCAAGAAAAAGGAAAGGGGGGCATGACAAATAGAAAATTTGTCAAGCGAAGCAGGGCCCAGTCCACACGGACCAAAGGCGAACAAATAGATTTCGCGCCTACGAAAACTCAAAAGGGAAAACAAAAGGACCTCGACTGCCCGGTCAGAAGGTCCAACAACTAGATTCTGCGTCGGTGAAAATTCAGAAGAGAAAAGAAAAAGGACCTTGACTGCCCAGTCAGAGGGTCAAACAATTGGATATCCTGCCTGGGGAAATCCGAGGAAAGGGCTAGGACCTTGACCATCAGGTCAAAAGGTCGAGCCGCGGGATTTCCTACCACAGGAAATCTGAGAAAGGGGCTGGGACCTTGACCATCAGGTCAAAAGGTCGAGCCACGGGATTTCCTGCCCCAGGAAATCCGAGAAAGGGGCCAGGACCTTGACCATCGGGTCAAAAGGTCGAGCCATGGGATTTCCTGCCCATGGAAATCCGAGAAAGGGGTTGGGACCTTGACCATCAGGTCAAAAGGTCGAGCCACGGGATTTCCTACCCTAGGAAATCCGAGTAAGGGGCCAGGACCTTGACCATCGGGACAAAAGGTCGAGCCACGGGATTTCCTGCCCAAGGAAATCCGAGAAACCAAGGACTTTAACTGCCCGGTTAAAGCCAAGGAAAGCCTAGGAATGGTAAAGGACATTTGACCGCCCGGTCAAAGCCAAGAAGTTGGATTTCGCGCCCGTGAAAATCCAAAAAGGGGGCACATGACCTTGACTGCCCGGTCAAGATCAGCAAGCTGGATTTCGCAACCGCAGAAATCCAAAGGGGCAAAGGACAATGACCTCCCGGTCAAAGTCAAGCAAGCTAGATTCCGTGACCGCGGAAATCCAAAGGGGCAAAGGACAATGACAGCCTGGTCAAAGTCAAGCGAGCTGGATCCCGCGCCTGTGGAAATCCAAAGGGGCAAAGGACATTGACTGCCCAGTCAAAGTCAAGCATGCTGGATTCCACGCCCACAGAAATCCAAAGGGCAGAGGACAATGACCGCCCGGTCAAAGTCAAGCAAGCTGGCTCCCGCGCCTGCGGAAATCCAAAGGGCAGATGGGTCTTATCCGCTCAGGATGAGATCCCGGAAAACAAAGTGATAACTCCAGGATTATTCCCCTGGAAGGAACAGCAACATGCTGATGGCCGATGTTGCGGTGCGGAGATTGGCACTCTTGTCAAGATGCATGCTCGGATCTTTAGTTTGCTGCGATTCTTAAATTGCTTGCAGAAGGTGAGGACTTATGTGCAAATATCCACAACTTTTGGGGTTTACTGCAAATTACCTAACCAAACTGCTTCAGATTGATGTACTGCCATCGTGCTGTGACACTTGAGATTTTGCTATCTATCAACAAATGTTTGCTCTGAAACACATTACCCGCATCTTTCTGGGACTGATTTGCAAATTTTCAAAATGTAGGGGGTTTTCTGCAAATTACCCCACATGGTGCATTTTGTGAGCCATGTGCTGGACACTGCATATTTTGTACTTGATGCTTGAGCTGGGATGATAAGGGTTGGAACGCAATTGTCACGGTCATTTTGCATTTTTGCACTTTGACTTATTTCTCGTGCGGGCCCCAATGGCCAACTGCCAAAATTTCCTCCTTGCTTCTTGGAACTGCCTAGTAGTGCAAAGAATTGCATGTTGTTGATGCATTTTATTTTTTTCAAGGCATCATGGATTTCATCTTACGAAGGAAAAATTTCTTTCCTCCAACAAAACACAACTCGCACCTCTTCCTCTTCTTCATCTATTTCTCTCTTCAAGCGAAAAGGGTTGTGTCTTCCTCCTCCTCTCCTCTTGCAACGGCGGCGCCCATTTCCTGTCCTTGTAGTGGCGGCGCACGAGGAGTGCATTGAGGGAGTGCTCGTTGCTGGTGTGGGGTGCAGTGGCGACAGGCAGCGGCGGCATGGATCAGACTCTCCAGGATTGGCTGGACCGTAGCTCGCCGGCGAGGGTAAGTTCTGATTCCTCTTCCCCTTTTTTTTTTTGTGTATGCCTTGCTCTTCGTTGCGGGTGGTCGACTGTTGGAGGTCCCCGATGGACCTGGAGTGGCTGGCCCATTCCACGCGGGTTGCGGCTGTGGACTGGAAGGCTCGGGCTACAGTTGTGGCAGCGGGCAGCAGCGGCTTGGGCTCCCGCGAGCCGGTGGCTCTCGGGCCACGGGTGGCGATCGCTGGCCATGGCAGTTGTGCTCCGACGGACTGCTTTGCTTGGTGGCTGCGGGATTTGGGAATGCAGGCATGCCAAGGGAAGGCGCGGGCTGCTGGCGGCGCTGACTGGCTGACGGCGATGCTCCGGCAGACTGCTCCACACGGTGGGGGCTGATGAGTTTGTCGTGAAGCTCATTGGTTTGGGCATATACTGCCATTGCTCGGTTTTAATTTCTGATTTTACTACCGATTGTTTTGCATTATACTGCTTGATCCACTTGATAGTTTTCATTTTTGCAAATTCACAATCAAACACTGATATGCTATTGCTTTTATTAAAATGCCTAACATTTTGCTATTTTGCGAATGACTGTAATGCCACATTTTATTTCGACGCTTTACATCTTATCGCGCCTGTTGTTGCTGTTTGACTTTCTTTCTACAGGATGATTCAGTTCCCGAGGCGGGAACTCCACAGTTTTCGGGGGACATGCCTTCTAGTTCTCATTCCAGACGAGGAGGTAGTTCTTCGAGGTCACGGGCCTCCGATAGCTCGACACCTGCTATCCCTGCTGAGGTAAGCTTGAACTGAATAGAAGAAGAATATTCAAATCCGGTATCTTCTGACAATTGCATTTTCAGGAGTCTGGAAACTATGAGGGGCGGTTGTTGAGCGACCGTCATATCTACGAGAGCCCCGAGTTTGAGGTAATTGTTTGCTTTGATGCA
This sequence comes from Posidonia australis, assembly GCA_024699735.1. Classification (NCBI taxonomy): domain Eukaryota; kingdom Viridiplantae; phylum Streptophyta; class Magnoliopsida; order Alismatales; family Posidoniaceae; genus Posidonia; species Posidonia australis. The sequence continues at coordinate 25,879 of JAMKQA010010709.1, forward strand.
CTTTAAATTGCTTTTTGCCTTCTGGAGGCAGTTCTTCGAGGTCACGGGCCTCCGGTAGCTCGACACCTGCTATCCCTACTGAGGTAAGCTTGAACTGAATAGAAGAAGAATATTCAAATCCGGTATCTTCTGACAATTGCATTTTCAGGAGTCTGGAAACTATGAGGGGCGGTTGTTGAGCGACCGTCATATCTACGAGAGCCCCGAGTTTGAGGTAATTGTTTGCTTTGATGCACTTTAAATTGCTTTTTGCCTTCTGGAGGCAGTTCTTCGAGGTCACGGGCCTCCGGTAGCTCGACACCTGCTATCCCTACTGAGGTAAGCTTGAACTGAATAGAAGAAGAATATTCAAATCCGGTATCTTCTGACAATTGCATTTTCAGGAGTCTGGAAACTATGAGGGGCGGTTGT
>JAMKQA010010710.1:0-23041 GCA_024699735.1 Posidonia australis
CTACTAGCATAAGGCACTAAGCATAGCATGGCATGTCGCCCTCGGGCGTATAGCAAAAGGCTGAAAGCTGACATTCATTTGCAAAAGAGAAATCATTAGAAGACCGATTCGTCGGGCGTGCGAGGGTGACTAACACCTTCCTCGCATGTAACAGGGATCCTTACCCAGATTTCTGGTTTTCGAAGACCTTTCTTTTTTATTGTTTTGCATGATTTTCATGTTTTATGGTTTCCCTCGTCTTCCATAATAGACTAGGTGGCGACTCCAGCATTTGCAGCATTTTGTTTTATTTTTTCTGCCGTAGCTTTGCCGATTTTTCGCATTGTCTTGCGATCCTCGCCGACATGGTTACAAGTGCCACCAATGAGTTTTCACTCAACCAGAGCAACCAGAGAGGTCAGAAATCAGAGAGGAAGCTTGGAGAGAGGAAGAAATCAAGCTTCATGTCATCTCTGGCGAGCTTCGACGAGCTCCAATAGTCATCCTCACTGCTAGTGCAGGTGAGCTTCAATCAGAGCACAATTTCTTTCAATTCTGATTCTCTAGGTCCACCTTCTTCCCCAACCGATTCTAGTAGTGCTAGGTGGCTGCCTTGGCCGAAATCAAGGTTTCATGGGTCGCCAGACGTGATTTTTCGGTGACGTAGGATTCGTGCCCTGGCAACTCCCATTTGGCTAAGATGGACCTCTTCTTGCTTCACCGCTCCTCTAGATGCCGCTTCAAGCCCTCTGGAAGCCACCAGAGCAGCTTGCCAGAATCACACTCGCCGTCGGGAAAGAAGGCTACAATAAAACGCAATCTGGCACTCTGCTCTTCGCAGCATTGCTCCAACCCATGGGAAACGATCCTCAGCACTTCCCTGACTCACCGGAACCACCAGTGCCTCGAATCGAGCCCCGAATCACCTCCAGCAGTCACTATCGCCGGAGCGCCACTAAAACTTGGTTGGGAGGAGGTAGAACGGCGTGTTTTTGGCTTCTAGATGAGGGAAAATCATCCTCTCCTTGTCCTCAACCCTCTGGGAGTCTAGAGTCGCCACGTTGTAGCCTCTATAGCCACCTTCTTCTTCGACACCGTCACGGGAGCAGCCACCTCCGACCGTCTGAAGCTTCATCGGGGCCGCCAGATGCACTCCTCTCCTCCCTTTCTTGCTTCCAGTGAGCTTGGATGCTAGATCAGGCATCGGGATGTCCCGGAAGGGCATCCCATATAATCGTCGACGGTGGAGTTCCGTCACCGGTGATTGTCGCTTATTTTTTTTTAAAATAATAAAAAATAATAGTTTCTTTTGAATAAACTCTATGATTTTACTTTTATTACAGTTAGGTCCTTTTTTCTTACATTTAAGCCCCTACATATGTTTTTAAAATCATTTTAATAATGTTTGTTTTTTAAAATTGCAATGTGACCCTTGTACTTTTTTATTAATGTTTTCCAGACTTTAAAATTTGACATAAATCCCCTGACTTGCTTTTTATTCATCTTTAAGTCCAGTATTTTGTACAAAAAGCCCTGAGCTTTATTAAAATTGTTCTGAATGCATGATTTTCTAGCAAAATTGCAAATTAAACCCTGGAGATTTAAATATTTACTCAAATGTGTTCAGAATTGCATTTTAAACCCTAAACTTCATTAATTTCACATTGAATGCATGTATTCTAAGGTAAAATTACACAACATTCCCTGAAACTTCAAGTTTTCAAACTTAAGTCCATTATCTTACACATTTAACCCTGAATTTCTTTAGAATTGTTTTAAACAAATGTTTTACTAGTAAAATTGCAAATTGGACCCTAGGAATCCTGAATTTGACCAAAAATGCACAGTTTTGCACATTTAACTCCTAAATTTTTCCAAATTGCATAAAGAGTGTTTTCTTAAGTATTTTCTGCTGATTTAGCCTCAGAATTTCAACCTTCATTCAAAATATGTGAATTTTGCAGAAAAGTCCCTAGAATTTGCATTTTTTCACTCACACATGCATTTTGTACATTTTGTTCCCCTTTTTTCATGCATATTTTCTCATGCCTTCTTCCTTGCATCATGCACACATTTCAAACTTGATTTCCACATTGTTTCCTGGATTTCTTCCGACTTTCACGATTTTGATTCGATTTGAATTTCCATCACCCGAGGGCGTACATTAACAGGCTTAATAATGCCAACATGGACCCCAATGAGGATTATCTTCTCTAATTTGATTTTCTAGGATTTTTTTGAGTTTCCGCTAATTTGCGTGACGCTTTCCGAGTATTCCCGACTTTCACGATTTTCTTCATCGCCCAAGGGTGTACAATAAAGTGGCATTTTTAATGCCTACATTGTCCCTTGGATTATCGTTTTTCCTTTTTTATTCATGTCTTCTCTTTGATTTGGCATGTTTTCATGGTCATCTTAGGCATGTGCATTCAGAGTAGACAAGCATACACACAACGGACCATTAGCAAGCAGGAAACCTAGAAAGATCGAGTTCTTCGGGCGCATGGGGGTGCCTAACCCCTTCCCCATGTGTAACAAGAAACCTTATCCTTTCTCGCCTACATTGATTTGTGCACTATATCCATTAGGCACGGAGCATGCACGTGTTTTCTTCGCCTTGATTTTTTAGGTTTTCCTTTGTGTTTGGTTTTCCTTGTCTTTCCTTATCTTTTTCTTATCTTTCCTTGGTGTTTCCGAGTCTAGTCTCCTTCTCTGGATTCACCATCTTCGTCATAACCGTATCGGGACTCCTCGTGTGCTTCTACGCACATTGGAGAGCCATGCAGGATTCCATCGTCATGGTCACAGTTGCCATGTCCAAAGAGGTGAACCACTTAAAGGCAGGACCAGAGAGACTCTTCTGGAACAAGTGAATCAACAACCTCTCATCAACTTGGAGCTGAGCGAGGTCTCAGCAGTATACCCTCAAATGGGAGATTGGGCAGCTTTTTCCGTTGTATTTTTCAAAATCTGGGACTTGGTCGATGGGAGGTTGCTTTTAGGAGATAATAGAGGTCCTCAAACTAAAAAGACTGGCGGTCCCTATCTTGCACTTGTCAAAGTACTCTTTCCAAATCACCCATCCTAGAGAGAAGGGCATTTGGGGTTGCTGCTATCAAGACTGGCGCAACTTGGATAAGTATTGCGTATGCCGTGTGGGTCGCACCAAGGTGCTCCACCAGATCTACCATTATACCACTTGGTGTCATGGCATGATAGCCGACATACTTGTGCAGGTGTGTGGTGTGGTGTGAGATGCGTGGGGGTACCTATGTCTAATGCAGGGACAAAGGGTAGGAAGTATGTTGTGTTGTGAGTGGTGCAAGGTTTATGGGCGGCAGCTACTGTCCTGGTGTGAGTCCAGGCAGTGGGATAGGAGAGTGTTGCACCCTTACCAAGCCGAGGGGCTAGCCACCAGGTGCAAGAGATGCATGTTGTGAAGAGTTGGATAAAGGTGAAGGATGCAGGGTCGACGCCCCCATCGCCTGATTAGCGAGGAGTTGGGGCGACGCCCGGGGAGGTGCAATGGGTGCAGAGTGGAGCACCAAAGCCGAGTGTGACAAGACCTCAGGGGGAGGAGATGCTGGGAGCAATGAGGAGTCCAGGGAGAGTGCCATACCCTGCAGCTTCTAGGCGAGGACCAAGAAGTACTGGGCTTGCATAGCCGAGTTCTTTTCGGTTGTGGTACCGATGGACAGAATCGTCAGCGGAGCTAACGTAGTAGAAGGCAAAAATGGAGTAGACTGTCCAAAAGGGGCGGCACCTACCAAAGAGGCTACCGTAGCCGACTAGGTGGTCAAGGCAAATGGGCTTTGCAGAGGGAGAGACACAGACAACTCCAGAGCTCAAGTGATGGTCACTGCAACGGACTCAATGATGAACTCCAGACCAGACTGGGTCTACCCGTGTCCCGATACTAAAGGGGAGGATGCTCCATGATCCTGGAAGAGGCTGACATGGGACAAAAAGGTAACAGTAGAAGTCAGAAGAAGGGATGAGGGGGCCAAAGTGGTGATCCCTTTAGAGGTGACAACGGAAAGAGCCTTGTTGACGCATTGGCCCATTGCAGAATGTGAGCGAGTGCGAATAGGGCTACGGTAGCTGAAGCAAGGGTGGATCCTACAACGAGCTATCATCAAAGGCAACAAATAGCTCAGAAGGGAAGCTGAGAACAAGTGTCACACAACAAGGGAGCTAAGAAGGGTCGCTCAAGCTCTGGTCAAAGGACTCGTACGTGAACCTATGGATAGAAAAAGACAAGAGCAGGTATCAAAACCTAAGAATAAGCAATGCAATGTCTATTAAGTGGTATGAATGGCACACATGCTCATGGATGCAACTAGCATGCACTCCCTCACCATCTAAGTATTTCTTAGGAGGCTGTCTACTCCGGATGCTTTCGGGATGAACGGATCTCCGACTCAAGGCAGAAAGTAGGGTTCCGTCCCATGCCAAAGCTATGGAACGGTGGTACATTGGGAGCCTCAACCCTACCAAAGCATGGACTATATCCTCTACTAACACCGACACAAGTCCGGACAAGGGGGGACAACCCAGCATCAAATCCTACACCAAAGTAATAGGACAAGAAAACCAGAATTGGCCCTCGCAAACTGTAGATGGATTTAGAGGAGAGAGGATGCATGCACCTATATGACTCAATCATGCGAATATGCTTAGTGATATTTACTTGCCCATCTTATTAACCGGGAAGGGGAAAAGTGCATTATTGTCTCTAGTTGTCCTTATGCTTTAATTTTACTTACAAAAATTTAAATTAAGCTAAAAGGGGAGGCAAGCAAGTCTCTAGTTTTCCCTAAGTAAAAAATAAAAAGAAAGAGAGAACACACAAGTCATGGCAAAACAAGCATTGAACAAAAGGCATGGACATGGCATGTGCTCGTGTCGTGAATAGGATTGTGATAAAGAAAACGAACAACATCGCAAAAGGCATGGAACATGGCATGTGCATTGTGATGTGAACATGATATCTTGGTGTAAAGCAAAACATACATCATTCATAAGGCATAATAAATCATAAAACCACACTACCGAAGTATGCACACATGAGAGAAACCATGCAAGTGAGTAAAAACCCAAACGAAAGCCGGAGTCTTATTTCCCTAGCAGAGTCACTAGTTCCTGTGACCATGCCGATGAAGGGAATCACGCTCCTATGCTATCAGGACCGCATGGAGACCGATAAGGCCACGACAAATCGGAGGATGGGAAGACAGCTCAAAAATACTAGAAAAACGATATGAAGATAAAAACGAGTTGCCACCTAGTCTATTCAAAACGGGAAGATGAGGAAAACCATATCAGAGAATCAAAACTCGAAACTAAATGCAAAAATAAAAGATGACTCATGCCAAATGGATGCAACACATGAATCATTGCGAATCGGAGAAAGGGTAAGGACTCCTATTACGCGTGGAGAAGGTGTAAGGCACCCCTGTACGCCCGACGAGTCGGTCTTTCTCAGAATCTTCGCTCACATGCACGGTAATGTGGGCACTTAAATGCCAATTAGTGTGGTCATATGGATGATGCAAGAGAAATAAGCTATATGACTAGGGAAACATGACATGCTGAGAACTAAGTGCAATCAAAATAGGAAGCATAAAACAAAAAAAACACAGGTTACAGGTGTAGTGGGACCAATGGCTAAGTTGTGCCAAATTTCACCCCTAGATGACACACGCATGAGCGACGCGTAAGTGACACACGCAGCCACGACGCGCCTTCCAAAGATGCCATAGCTATTTTCCATCATGGCCTTATCTCAAGCACACAAGAAATATAATGCAATGACTATTAAGATGTAGAGAGAACATAACGGGCTGGGGCTCATGCATGGGCTAAGAATTGAGAAAAGTCACTTAATCAAGGAACATTCAAGTAAAAACATGGGAAGTGAGCAAATCAGAGAGTAAAACTATGCTAAAAGAAGAAAACATACAAGAGTGACGTAAATAGAGAGGGTTTGGCTTTGGTTTGGTCGAGCCTGTCCCCATCCAGACCTTATCCGATACGCGCATGTGAGGCACGCAATCGGGGGGCGCAGGTGGAATAGGGGGCAGGTCTTCTTCCTTCATCGCCTCCTCCTCGGAGAGTAGGGCATCACCGGACGACGAGGGTTGTTTGGGAGCTCAAGGGGACTACCATGGCATGATGCAAATGCAGAGAAATCAATGAAATGCAGTGGGCTCTTCTCCCCACCTCCGTCGCCGACGTTAGTGCCAATCCACCTCCCAGGAGCCTCCATGGGAGGTTTCCGGCCTAAGGGATTAGCTTGACCACTCCAGGGTGAAGGGAGGAAGAGGGGTGCCGTTGGACATCCAAACCAAGCGCTCAAGGGTCGGGACGGCCTCACGCTGGTGATCGTCGTCCATTAGCAGGGAGGATGACGAGATGCACAAAATATAGATGAAAACTCAAGAGAAACTGCACGAGAGTAATGCAACAACAATGTTTTCTATTCCTATGGTGGTCCTGGAGGAGGTGTTATACTTGTGGGTGATCGAGGAGTGTTGTCGGCGTTAGCAGGCGGTGAGCTCCAGCGAGGGATTGGACGGCTGCCACGTGGCTGGAGGCTCTCGAGAATGGCTCAAGGCAGTCTAGAGGTGGATGGGGACACCAAGGGGGAGCTCGGGATGTTGGTTAGATGTGGAAGGATGTGGCCCCTCGTGGTTTGGGGTGTTGGGTTCTGGTCTTCTCCAGCAAAACTCTCTTTGGATTCTCTCGGCTCTTCTCTAGTGCAAATGCTTGGTGATCTTGTCTGAAGGGGCTCAGGGGGTATTGGTCGATCGCCTGGCGTGGTAGGTGGCTGATGGCATGATGAGGCGGGGTGTCAAGCATGCCAATGGGTGGCTAGCCGGCATGCTGCAGAGGTGGCGTGTAGCGATGGATGGTGCAGGGCATGGGAAGGTTGGTGGCATGGTGTGGGAGGTTGCCTGTGTTAGGCACGCCGAGGGACAAACCAGTGCTTCATGCACGATGTCGCTCGTACGAGGTACGATGTTGTACGATGAAAGCGACAAGTCAGGCAGCACCTGTCATGCTACCTTGGCCCTGACGCCCACATGGGCCGCACTATTGGGTCGTGCATGTCATTGGCACAAGTTGGGTTTTTAGGTGCTGGGCTTAGTAAATGAGTGAAGTTAAGGATAATTTTGGAGGTTTGGCTTGGTTTAGGTTTATGAACTTGGTTGGGGAATTGGGGTATGTAACATCTGTGCCTGGCTTTTCCATTTAATATAAATCATGGAATTTCTTGTAATTATTGGTGTGTGGTTTATTAATGGTAAATCTAGTTTGTGTTTGTTGGCTGTGGGCTCTCCCTGTGTTTTGTGCCACTGATTGCTCCCTTGTGGTGTGATTTTCTTTGGCTAGTGGGTCTATTCTGCTTTGGGACCCGTGTTTGGGTGTGATGCCCACTTGGGCTTGGACTTGGACTTGGACTCGGTCAAAGAGCCAACGGTGCCTGTGACCCCCTGTTTTTCTTCTCTCCGCGCCCGTGACTTACGATCGGTCCTCTCCTATGCGTGTGGGCTTGCGGGAGGGTTGCTCGTCCCATCCCTTCTGGAGTAGTGAGGTTGGCGGTGGACCGGCGTGCTTCGAGGGATGGCAGGCGCGGAGGTGGCTTTAAAGAGGGAGGCGGGTCGCGTGGGGATAGAGGGGAGAACTAGAGATAGAGGGCTAGAGGGAGTGTGGAGGATGAGGAAGGGTCACGCGTCGGAGGAGATCCCGCGAGTGTAGAGGTTGGCTGGTGCCGTGCACCGCCGGAGCTTGAGGACACGCGAGGCTCGTCGAAGCCAGGTACGCGTTCCTCCTTCTGTTTCCTTTCCTCGGTTGAGGCATGTTAGGTTAAAGGAGAAAATCATGGATAATGATGTTAAAATCATGCAAAAATGAGGAATATGTTGGGAATGAGAGGAATAATGTGGTTATGTTGATATCATGTTGATTCGCAGGTGTTTTGTAAGATTTTCGTGGGTATTCTTGAAGCATGCTACAGTGATTGTGTTTGGGCTTGATGCCTTTGTGATTTTTGATAGAACAGCATGCTTAGCAGTTTCATGATCGGATTGTGGGGTTTTGAAGTAGACTTGGAGATCTACACCCCATGTTTTATTAGTAATTTTTGTGGCATGTTTAATGGGTCCGATCCTTACTCCCACTTTGGGGAGAAGAAACGGTGATGGTCGGGGAGATTTCTGCAATCGCAGAAATTTGGTATGCCGAACTGGATTCGGTATGCTGAAATGCTCCCAAGTGGTTCCCTGGACCACTGATTCGGATGACCGAATCATTTCGGTTGACCGAATTAGGGGATTTCAGATGATCGGATGATTTCGGTCGACCGTTCTAGAGGGGGACTGGTTTATCTGACAGGGATTCGGAATGCCGAAATATTTTGGTCGACCGAATCAGGGAATTTCGGTCGATCGGAACGAAATTCGGTATGCCGAATCAGGACCCTGAGCCATTATGGGAAATGTTTAGAAAAATATTGATAATTATAGATAAATACATGATAAATGTATGAAATGCATGGAAATGACTTGTGAGATGATGCATGCATACATGTTGTTCTTTTTATGGTGTTTTCCATGAGATTTTGACACAGGGCTTATGTGTGTGAATGTGGACCCATGTGAGGGGTGTTTGCATGGTACAATGACCATGAATGAATGTGTGGGTTTAAAGACAACAAGTAATGAATTGATGCATGATACATGTGATTTGCAAAGAGTTTTATGAATGGAAAATGGTTTTGATAAATATTTTGAAAAGAGAAATTGCATATGACTTTAAAGAGATTAAAGGATATAGTAGGAACCACAATGAAACCAAGACTTGCCGACGAGGTAGTGAGACCTCTAGAGATGTCGGGGACGTGTCCTTGGTTGTGGTTGCCGAGTTTGCGGTCCTAGGTAGGAGCCTCGAGACTGTGGTGGTATTGTAGGACCCGGGGTACGAGAGACCCGGACTACCCTCAGTGCCGGTGCTGGACGGGTCTGGGGTTAGAGTCCCCTGGTGCTCGGGCACCAGGGCGTCCCTAGGACGCACTCCGTGCTTGTACCAGTGAGGGTACATTTTGAGGATACGACCAGGACAGTTGAACTCCAGCACTGGGTGGTTCACCACGGCACTGCAATGTGGGTGTGGTGACATGGAATCCTCACCAGCTGCTTGTAGCCAGGTCGATCGCCTATGGCCAGGGTGATGCGACTAGTTTTGGAATGGAAAAGGGTGGATTTGTGTGTGGACTAGTTACTAGCCCGGATTGTGATAAATTGTGTTAATGGTTTTAAATGATGTTTTGGGCTAGGAAACTAGATGAAATGATTTGCTTCTCTAGTGTTGAGAATAAAGGTTTATGAACGAACATGAGGTTTTGAAAGAAAAGAAAAGAAAGTTTGAAATGCCATTGTTTTCCAAGTTTTTCTGATTGGACATGTAGTTTTGGCAATGGTAGTTTTCTGGCAATGTTTTTCATGGGGTTTTAGTGCTGTTTTGGGGCGCGTACTGGGTGACATTCCTGTTACTCATGTGTGTTTTTCCTTGTCTCCTTTGTTTCAGGTGCTCAGGTGTAGGAGTAGTCTAGTCTGGTGCATCTTTTCGAGTCATGTTTGCCACACACAGGTCTGGGTGATTAGCTTTATTTATTTAATTCTGTTATTTATATTCTTTTAGCTACTCTTGGGTAGTTCTTGTACTGTTGTGTAGCACCGGGGTGTTACAGAGTAGGATCGGGTCAATTGTCTAGTTGCACTCTCTGTCAGGTTCACCCACCAACATTGGCCAGAAATCGGCGTATCTACACACCTCATGCCATTTACATGGATTTACTAATACATGCTTAAAACATCATTAAAGCATTTCAATAAAATCCGTAACAAAATCTGAGGCATTCAGCACAGGACCCTGATTCAATATGCTAGAATCATTCGATATGTTGAAATCATCTTAGAACAAAATATCGGCTAGGAGGCTGGTTCAGTATGCTGGCATCATTCGGTATATCGTTTTTCCCTGATTCGGTATACTAGACCATTTCGGTATGCCAAAATCAATTCAGAATTCCCTTTATGGATTTTGCATCGGCATACTAGAACACTTCAGTATACCAAAATCCCTTGATTCGGCATACCGAAGCATTTCGACGTGTCGATCCAGGTGATTTCTCCCTTTCTCAACTGCAACCACACACATCGTTCGCCAAAGATTGGGCCTCTGACGGACTCATCTCCAATGAACTAGAAAATCACAAAAAACTGCCAAAGGTACTGCTCTAAGCCAACTACCATTTGGGACAAATTTCATTCAATCCATCATGCATGCTTCTCATAATAAAAACACAAAGGCATGAAGCACATTTGAAACCACTAAAGCATGCATCCGACATTAAATCAAAAGCTCACTAAAATCCCAACAAATTAGCATGATCACCACGCAAACATGTCATGCAATCCATTCCATTTTTACATGATTTTTCATGTGTTAATCATCATTTCCATGCATTAGGGCTACGGAAACTCAAAAGCTAAACGAGAAGAAAAGGAGAGGTCGCGTACCTTACAGTGATTCTCGGCAATTCATCTCCTCTCTAGCAATCCTTTGGTGTGCTCTGACCTCCTCGGTCCTCTGGCAACACTTCATCGGCGCAACACACCATCCCTTCCTCTTCTGGCCCACACATAGACAGCCAACACAACCCTAAACTTGGCTCAACCTTCTCTCTCTCTCTCCTAGCATTCACACCCACCAAACAAGTTCCTCTCCTCCTCCATGTCGCATCAACTTCTCTCGGTCTTCCTCCGCCTCTATAACGACCCCCAAGGCACTACCACTTAACTTGGCTACAAATTTCAATTTAATTATTTGTTTTATCTTTATTATTAATCAACAATTATACTAATAATACAACTAAGGCTAAGTACTCTTAACAGTAAAATAAAACCACTAAACAATAGAAATAAAACTAAACTAACACTCACATGGATCCCTAATGTGAGGTGGCGTGACTCCTCCTATATGCACTAGAAACCAACAGCTACTATCTTACACTTGTCAAAACACACAAAACAAAGCACACGTGAGTGAGCATTCAATGGTCACCCAACACGCACCCCACTAACTTGGCAACCTATGCCGAGGGTAACTAAGCACAGGCATCACACCTAGATGTCACCAAACTAAAAGGGCAATCTACCGATGCCTAGCACACAAGCACTGACATTCCTCTCAGATGCCGCAACACCAAACCAGACAGCCTACTATTGCCTAGCAGGCCATAAAATCACAAAACCATGTCTTTAAAATCATTCTTTTTTTCCCTTTTTAAAACCATACGTATGCTCTTTCAAAATCTTTTATGCACGTTCGAGATGACCACTCATGCCAAGTCATGCCCAAAAGTCACACCAAAGCACAACTACAGAGCTTCTGTTTTGCACAACATGGTCTCCTCTAGACCCAAGCACAATACCAAGCCACAGCACCTCTGCTCCCAAACCACGGAGCCATCGCTCCCGAAGCAACAGAGCCATCACTCCCAAAACACTACACCTCAACAGACACCAATGCCACAGCCTCCTTTACGTCCAAAGCCTAATTTCTTAAACCAGGACTCCACACAAAATACAAACACAAGTACAAACAGTAGGTCGAACTGCCTAGTGCCAAGCAGAAACACTAGCCACAAAGCAGTCTACCCAGGAGTGACCACGGCGTCTGCACTGCCACGACATACCACCTTGTGCAGGAGTTGCGTCGTCCTGCTATTCTTCCACTGGGAGAACCCTCACAAAGCCAACTCGTGCTGGGAAGGTAGTCCTGTCTCTCAGGACGCTACCAGCTACAGGACACGTGTCCCACCTGTACTGGCCACTACAAGGTACGCCTCCTCACGGTGTCCTCCATACAGTGCTCAGGAAGGAGTCTCATACCTCCACACCTGACAACACCTAACCCTCAATGCTTACAACGACAGCAGGAGTATCATACCTCCCCATCATGCCACGAAATACCACAACCCGTGGACTTCAACTTCAGCCCCGCAAATGATAGTCAATGAATATCATATCTCCAAGACTCGATGAACACTCACCTCAGTCTGTTGGTCCCCAACGTAAATAGAAAGCACTAGAAAACTTTTTTTAAAGTCATTTTCAAATATGTACCTTTCTCTTTCCAAAACTCTCATTTTTTAGAAAACCTTTTCAAAAACCATTAAATATCCTTTAAAACTCAAGAAACACTGTGCCCAGCAGCGGCATAGAAACCAAAGGTCGACAAACAAAATACAGCCTCGACTAGGGGTGTACATGGGTCTCGGTTGACCCAAAAATCGAACCAACCTGAACCACGTGGGTTGGGTTGGGTTAGGTTTTCTTAATCATGGATTGGGTATGGGTCAGAAAATCCCAAACCGAACTTTGTGGGTTGAATATGAGTTTCAGGCTTGGGTTACCCAACCCGACCCGAACCCAAAGATATATATATATATAATAGTAATTATAAATACATTATATATATATATATATATATATATATATTAATTTATAAAAGTATACAACATTAATCACAGTTTCTTTTTTCACTTCTCATGCTTGGCACTTGTATATATTTCATAGACAATATTAGTAGAGCTACAATTGTTAAGCAACTATACTTTTATTAACTATTTTTAGATCAATAAAACATGAATTATCCTCTAATTTTTGCAGTCTTCTGGTCTTTTAGTTAAGTTAACACCATTCTCTTGTACTATTGGAGAAAATTATTATTAGTTGGCATGTCAATTTTTTTGACTTTTAATAATGGATGAGTTTATTATCATTTTTTTTTGTAATTAATAATAGATGAGCCTATATCTTTTTTTATATAAAATTCAAGTGTTATAAAACTCGAGAACCGACCCGACCCAACCCGAAGTTTATGGGTTAGGTTGGGTTGGGTCTAGATTGGGTATGGGTTCAAAATTATCCAACCCGAACAATATGGGTTGGGTTGTGGGTTCACTCCTAACCCGACCCAACCCGACCCATGTACACCCCTAGCCTCGACAGCTCTCCTGTCAGGCCTAGGCAAAACACTTTGGGAGCGTTTGGATTCACGAGCACCACACTCAACCCACGACTATAATCTAAGAAAACACCAACAAAAACGTCCTTTGAGTGTCAAATCCACCCAGAATACACCATAGCAAAACAAACATAACTAGAACTATACGCTCTGACACCAAATGTAAGACACCTACTAGCTCATGTCTCTCAGGAGCACAACCAGATTGGCTCAAACACCTGGAACAGTACCATTGAATACTCTATTCAATGCACTACACACAAAACCACACAAGCCCTAGACCTAAGGATGCTATCATTATCCCAAAGAACCTATTATTTCTAAATCATATCATCTTTTATTCTACCCATACCTCAGGTGGAATCTTGCTAATTCATTTTAGGCAAACCCTATGATCATTCTAATGGTTATCCTAACTATTTATGCCATTATATTTATCTTTCCAAGATTCATACACACACACACACATATATATACATAAATACTCATATATATATATATATATATATATATATATATTAATCAAAACATAAAATATCTTAATACAGGATCAGGGCCTGGATCGGCAGACTGAAATGAAATGGTCGACCAAACCTGGGCTCGACACCAGATTGACAGACCAAAAAAACACTTGGTCGACTAAAAACCTTTGATTCGATAGGCCGAAAATATTCAGTCGATCGAATCAACAATTCTGTCAACACCTAAGACTTCTAGAACGACAGATCGAACGAAATTCGATCGACCGAATTAGAGATCAAATGGACAATCTGTAACAAAAACGGTATACCGAACTAAGCGACTGCAAGGCACCCCAAAATGGGACCCAAAGTCTAATCCTGCAAACCATTAATCCAAACCATGCAAACAATATATAAAAATGAAGATCTCGACGAGATCTTCCGAACCAGACAAGTAACACCGAGATCCATCAAGCGGATCTCGAGAAATCAACACAAAACACAAAAAGGACACTATTCATCCCAAACCATAAATACAACCATAAATGGTTCACTAATGTACAATAAATTCTAATAAAATTAAAACAATTACCAGCACACTATCATGCACCTATGGTACAAATTTGGAACCAAAAGAAAATCTACAGGGTGCGTATCTCCCTCGAAGACGTGGTAGTGCGAGTGGCAAACGGCAGACGACGACGATCCTCCTCCTCCACGAGTTGCTCCTCTCCTCCTCCATGCAACTACAGTGGCACAGTAGCGGCTGCATCCTCCTTTTTTCGACCATCTTTGTCTCTCTCTCTCTCTCATGCATCTCACCCCTCTCTCTCTGTCTCTCCTCCCTCCAACGAAGAAGAAGAAGAGAAAGAAGGAGAGGAAGGAGTGGGGGTGGGGCTAGGGGAGAGAAAAGAAAGAAAAGAAAGAAGGAAAGGAAAGAGAAAGAAGGGAAGGAAAAAAAGGAAGTCGTAGGCACAAAATCAGACCATGCGATCTTTCACATCCACCAAAGTACAGAGTGAAACCTCAAAACTCCAACGAGAGTTGTTACAGCATCAAAACCACATCACACCAAAAAAGCCAGAAACCCACTAATTCAAGTGTAAGACACTGCGAAAGCTACGTTTCCTACTAAACATAGGGGACCCAGCGTCTAATAACCAAAAATTCCATTAAAATATCTAGTCAAAGCACCATTTCTAAAACTAGGTCGTTACAGTCTCTCCCTCTTAGATATCATGGGGAGGACGAGATGGGCTACACTCGAGTGTAAGGCATACGAGGGCGGGAGCACTGTGCTTTAGTTGACTAAGTCAACGCAAGCCCCATGCACACACACTTGGGCCCACTAAGCCAGAAGTCACACACACACAAAGAAACACACCACAACTCCAAAAAAAAAGATTATCTATTAATAAACTATATTCAAAATATTACAATAAATCCATAATTTTACATCAATTAGATAATCGGATCTAGATATTACACGTTATAATGAAATTTTAATGACATACGAAAATGGGTCGTTACACGCATATGCAACCAAGTTGGTTATGTATACACCCCCTTCTCGTTTTTTTTAACATTTATGTTTTAAAAATCAAACTATGCTGCAATTTAATCCACTTTATATTCGACAACATATCTTAATTTCGTATATTTTGGAGCTAAGTGTACCATTGAATAGTATATGCAATTTCAATTAGAAAATTACTCAAATTTTATAAAACTTGGGACCTTAGTACGAAGGGTTATGACGCTCATGTTATAATGAAAATTTAATGACATGTGCTTTATACTATAATAATGTAATCTAAACGGTTAACATATTTTTTTAAAGAAATTAAATATCGGAAAATAAAGTTTATCTTTTTATTTAACAATATTTTACCGTATAAGGACAGTGAAATGTCTCATTCGCAATAAAAGAAAGAGACAAAAGCACCCCTGTATATTTGAACATCCAGTAACATAACCACCGAGTCCTTTCGTCCTATGAGGCGCTATCGTCCTTTATATTTGACCTATAAAACAAATGATTGATTTGCTTGATACCACTAAAGCCAAAAAACTTGAGTTACATACAGAAAACAACATTCATCTGGCTCTTAATCTACCAAACCTGTAATGGAAGCTAGCTTATATGACGAACAAACACCTAATTCAATTATTTCAAACAGCAGGACAAAATCGATAGCATTCTGAAACCAGATTATAGGTATTGGCTGTATTTAAAAAAGCGACGCAAAAGACGGCAACATGAGTCACCACACAGATGGGATTACAAAACGTGCACGCGGCCGGCAAGGCACCGGCACCATGAGATACACAGCAAAGTGGGCGTTGGCCCACGTGCCTCGCACCCCAACGCTGCGTGCGGACGATAGCGCTAACACGGGGCCACCGCAAGACCGAGATAACTGAATCCAGATAATAGGTATTGGCGATGTTTAAAAATCGACGGTGCTTAAAAATGCGACGTAAAAGATGGCAACGTGAGCCACCGCACAGAGGAATTACAACACATGCACACGGCCGGCGAGGCACTGGCGCCATGAGACAGACAGCAAATGGGGCGTTGGCCCACGTGCCTCGCACCCCCAACGCTGCGTGCGCACGATAGCACTAACACGGGGCCAGCGCCAGACCGAGATTACTGAATCGTTTTTGGGGGCAAGATTAATGAGTGATAATTAGTATCGACGCAACAGCAGAAACGGAGCCGTTTCGGAATCTTCAGAACACCACCACCGGGCGTGGGCACACACCAAATATTAACCCACTAAACTACAGCAGTCTTTCCGAGAAACGACAAACATTTCTGCAACAACAAGTACGATCTGATACGAAGTAAAAAGACCGTCTATCAAATTACCCTTTTTACCACCGAGTCCTCGAAAATAAATGAAATTCTTTACGATGTTTCTTAGGCGCCAGGCGCTCAAAGTGCAGACATAATGTTTTCGTTTTTTTCCCCTTTCTCCAACTGTGGATGTGTTTCTTTAATTCATTTCTTTTCTGAGCTTTTATACTCATCGTAAATGCTCGCATACTTTTTACTGACTATTATAATAAATTATTATATACAAAGCCTGCTTGAATCCAAAATGGACATGTCATTTCTGTTCCCTGGGGTGGAAGAACAGGAAGTGGATGAGGAGCGAAATAAGGGCAGTGCATGAGGAGTATAATGTAAAGTTGCCCAACACTTTACCAATAGTGGTATACCAGTCCAGTTGAGTTCAGCGCAGCACTGATCATTTTCTCTTCCCATTCTACCCCTCCATCAGAGGAAGAAACCAGAGGACTGGGGTTGGAGATCTACTGTTGGGAATCCTGTCTTCTGCTCCGCCATTGCCATTGCTACTGTTCTCTCCACTGCAGCTATCATACCACTTCAACGTCACATAGGGAGGAAGAAGAAGAAGAAGAAGAAGAAGAACGACCTTCATGGGCATGGAGGAAAACTGGGTTCTTCTTCTTTGTTGAGTTGGGGGGTCGTTTCTCTCTCTTCTTGGTTCTTGTGCCATCTCTACTGTGAGGACGGTCTGGTGCATTTGAAGGAACAGGACAATGGCTGTTCATGGTAGCGTCTCCTTCCTCCTCGTCCTCGTGCTGCTAGTGGTGCTGCCTTTCTGGTCCGTTGTAGAAGCGGGGAAGTTGCCGGTTGCTAGACAGAGTCTAGCAGTGAAGAGACACCTTAAGCGTTTGAACAAGCCACCCATCAAGAGCATTCAGGTCTTCGGTTTATTCTATCTGTGTTTGTTCTTATGCATGTTTTTTCTTTTTCAATTTTTTTGGGTGATAGAGGGGATTTTTGGGTTTCACTTATTTTGGGTTTTTGAAAACATCTGGTTGACCATTTGGATGGATTTCTAAGTGTGTGTGGGCTTCCTTCGTTTTTCGTAACTCTTTTTGTTGGAAAATTAGATGTGTCTAGTAAAGTGTAAGCTTTTGCCAGCGTTTGGAGAAATGGGTGTGCCTTTTTTTTGCATTTCATTCTCTAGTCTTTTTTTCTCTTCTGAATTATTATGGTGCTTCTCAGTTTTTTAAAGAAATGACCATTTCTTCATCTACAGTCTTCTCTCTTTGCATTTGAAGAAAATCAATGTGTTGATTCCTGTTTTAGTCCTTCTCAGTTCTCAGTTGAAATGGAAATAGTTTCTACTTAGGAGGGGATGCATCGATTCTCTCTCATCGTGGTCTCATTTCTGTTCTTAATTTTTCACAAATTGAATGAATCATAAATGCTAGAAGAAGCTTATTTTTCCTATTTCCAGTTTTTTTTTTTTTTTTAGCAATTGTTGTATTCTTTGTTGTCCTTTCTTTTTAGTGGAGCTACTTTCCTTTCGAACATAAATGCATGTATATAGGATATTATTGCCTGGATCGATTTTCAACATTAAAACCCAAAAAAAATTACCTTCATTGTTTAAAATAATGTAATTTAAATGTTGTTTGATTGAACATTTCAGAGCCCAGATGGAGATGTCATAGACTGCGTTCATATATCTCATCAACCAGCTTTTGATCACCCATTTCTCAAAAACCACACAATTCAGGTCCTCCGTTTCCCTACTTTCTTTAGTTTGTGCGTGACTAATAGGTAGATGGTATTCCCTATCTGTATTATATCTTTCAACGTGATCTTTTCAGATGAGGCCTGCCTTCCACCCTGAATACCTATATGAAGAAAACAAGGTAAAGCCAAATCCCAGCAACACACCAACCCAAATGTGGCATCTGAATGGGAAATGTCCTGGGGATACCATACCTATCAGAAGAACAAAGAGGGAAGATATTCTAAGGGCAAGTTCAGTTAAGAGGTTTGGGAGGAAGAAGCACAGAGCAATCCCATTACCTAGATCAGCAGAGCCTGACCTCATCAATCAGAGTGGTCATCAGGTCTGCCGCTAATTACTATTGAGCTATTTTAGTAAAGCTTCTCTTTTGCAAGATTCTCATTTTTTCACCTTTTCTGAAGTCTTTTCCTACTTTGCTTTTTCCTTTGTGGGTCTGTGTGGAGTAGCATGCAATTACTTATGTTGAGGGAGATAAATACTATGGGGCAAAAGCTACCATAAATGTTTGGGATCCAAAGATACAGCAGTCTAACGAGTTCAGCCTGTCACAGCTCTGGATACTTGGGGGCTCATTTGGAGAAGACCTGAACAGCATTGAAGCTGGTTGGCAGGTCTGTTTTCCATAGTTTAAAATGTTGTCGTGTATTCTTGTTCTTCTCTTTTAGCTGTTTAATAAGCTGTCTTGTTATTTTCTATGACATAAATAGGTCAGTCCAGATCTTTATGGCGATAACAATACAAGGTTATTCACTTATTGGACTGTACGTACACATCCCTTCCTGATTCTGTGTCTTTTTAAGATTCTTTGTAATATGCCTTTTGCTAAGCTCTCTTGTCATGTGCTCTGTTGTTTTCAATTATTTTTTAATCTGGCATGTTAGAATGGCCTTACGAAAACTTAAAAGGAGAATCTTTTTAGTCATCGTTTTTCTATTATGTGCATCAGCTCTAGCTGACTGAAAAATTTTACGACCAGCATAGTGGGCTACTTATTTAAATGGGAAGATTCCTAGACATAGAAAATAATGAAGTGCTGGTTAGTTTGAGCTGTTTCCTTTTAACACATGGACTTATTTTTTGCTATGCAAAAATGACAGAGTGATGCTTACCAAGCAACCGGCTGCTACAATCTACTATGCTCTGGGTTCGTCCAGATTAACAGTGACATAGCAATGGGGGCCAGCATTTACCCTATCTCTGGATACCATGGTTCTCAATATGACATCAATATACTTGTTTGGAAGGTAAGGACCGGCACTCTCATGAACGATATCATAATCAACAGAAACAAAGAAGCGAGAATCTCTGACACCTGTTTTTGGGCATATCTTTGAGCTCTCTTTTCTTGTATTTATTTTACAAGTGGTTGTCGTCCCAAGGAATTACATCATGGCTAATGTACTAGTTGGTTTTTCATCTTTATTTTGATCTTGAGCAGGATCCCAAAGAGGGCAATTGGTGGATGCAGTTTGGCAATGACTATGTGCTTGGCTACTGGCCGTCTTTCCTCTTCTCGTACTTGACAGACAGCGCCTCCATGATAGAGTGGGGTGGTGAGGTTGTGAACTCGGAACCTGATGGAGAGCACACGTCCACCCAGATGGGAAGTGGGTATTTTCCGGAAGAAGGATTTGGCAAGGCCAGCTACTTCAGGAACATCCAGGTTGTTGATGAGTCCAATAATCTGAGGGCACCCAAGGGGATTGGCACCTTCACTGATCAATCCAACTGCTATGATGTCCAGCATGGCAACAACGGTGATTGGGGCAGTTATTTCTATTATGGTGGACCTGGCAAAAATTCAAACTGCCCATAATAAGCCAGCCATATGTAGTTCTACCATCCTATGTTAACAAAGGTATGATTGCTCCGTAAACACCCCCCTGTTATTTTCCCAAGTCAGGTAGTGGTGATGTCTTTTAAAGCCCAGGTAGTGGTGATGTCTTTTACAGCCGTAGTGCTGGTGACATGTGCATGTGACTATAGGCTTTTGTGCTTGTTCTTTTTCCTGTATTTTTCCTTTTTACTTATCTGCATATAGGAGGCTAAAGAGACAAAGAAAGGGGGCCAAGTTTCACAAGGAACAGGTCCTTAAGCTGTCTCTTCTGTTTACCATGTTTGTTTCTCGTTCCTGTGGAGTGATTTGTTCGGCTATTACTAATCAAAGAATGGTTTCTCTTGAAAGCATGTTGCTGCTCCACATTTTTAATCTGCTGGATTCTTTCAACTGCAGATGAAGCAAATTGTCATTCAATTTTGGTTATTAGGAAAGTGTGGAAAGGTTAATCCCTTTCCTTTCGATATACAACTCGAAGGGGTTGTTTGCATGGGACCCCACTATGAGAAAGGGCTTTTCGTGAGTTGTGAAGGAGATGTGTGCATGTGAATGGGTTGCAGACGGGGCCAGGTTCCGTGGCACTGCCACAGCTTTTTCAAATACAGATTACCCACCAAACCTTTTTGTGAGCAATCAGTTCTTGTTCTGTTTCCAACTTTATAGACCTTATTGAGCCCTCTGAAGAAAACATTTGTGATCACTCACTTGAGTAGCTCTTTTAGAGCTTCACATGCAAACGACAGTCACTGTTGGAACCAGTTGTGTTATTAATTGTTATCTAGTGCCTGACTTTGTGATTTTGTTGTTTTGTTCGGCTTAGCTTTTGACATGGCAAACACTAGATTTTGCTTGGATTCGTTGTTTATCAGCTGAGCGCTCTTTCTCATGCCCTAGTTGCTGGAGTTCTTTATGATATTAAGAAAGAACTCTCTCTTTGCTTGGGAATTAAAGATCCTGTTTGAGATTCACATGGCTGAAGAAGGCGACGACAGCTGTCGCCAAAACCTGATCACACTTGTTTGTATTCACTAATCTGTTCTTGGTTTAACATCCCCAGGATATTCTTAGATGAATTATAGCGTTATTACATTTTGGTAACAAAAGTTTGATTTTACAAGGAATATGATCATGTCTCTATGTGGCTCTTGGAGTTGGAATCTCGTTTCAACATTTGGATTTTGAGGTTTTAAATACTTAAGCGAACCATATGGAAAGGAAGGCACTGATTTCCAGCTGCTACTGACGACATTTGTTGGTTAGAATTGTTTATTTCAAAATGTTGGAGAAGTGATCTCTGTAATAAAAATCTTACTGCTCGGTAAAATAGAAACCAATACTTCGATTATAGGATCGTTAACCTCATGGATTGACCTAACTGGTATTCAATATCCAATCGATTAAGTATTGGTTAGGGGTGTATATAGGTCGAGTTGGTCGGATTAAAGGTGTATCCATGATTCAATTTATATTGTTTGGGTTGGATAATTGTATAGTCATATTAAGTATGCACTAAACCTAACTTGGCCTACAAATTTCAGATTGGGTTGGATTGATTCTAGGATTTTATAATACCTAAATTTTATATAAAAAAAATATAGATTCATTCATTATTAATTACAAAAAAATGATAACAAACTTCCTATTTTTTATAGACGATATTTCTTATTTCTAAAACTTCTTAACAATGGCTTGCATTATTGACTTTCTGCTAATTCCGTTGAAAAGAAAAAGAAATAGTTTCTAGTTGCCTATAATCACAATCTGAGGTGAATGAGGAATAGATGCTTTACTAACATGCAAATAGAATGTAGACATACACTTGTCATTTCAAACATGGAAAATCAACATGTACAATAAGAACGTGTTATAAATGTTGACAATCTCAACACTGATTCTGCACTTAAGTCTTACAATCATTTACCTTCTTTGCAAACCAAAGATTATGGCAATAAAATTTTGGAAAACTTCTCATTAAACATTAATAATAAGTCCAATAGGTTCGCTCATAGAAAAGAGAAAGCAATATTATGACATATTGGTTACTAATACATTTTAATAATAGTCAAATACAAAGTACAACAACTCATTCTGAGAATTCCATATTAAGCAAATTAGAAAGAAATCATCATGGTAAAAAATAACTATCACAAAGAATAACCTCTAAAATTATATATATAATATGTATTTATAAATATAAATAATAAATAATATATACATACCATCGAGTTTAGATTGGGTCAGGTAATCCATGCCTGAGATCTATATCCAACTTAAAAATTTACATTTGGAATTTTCTGATCTATATTCAACCTATGATAAAAAAATCCAATCTAGACCAACCCATACAAGTCGAGTTGGTTTGGTTTTCAAATCAACTTAGACCCATTTATACCCTTAGTATTAACTATTGATTCTCTAAATCTTTACTTTTGATTTCACTAATTTTAACTTCTCAAAAGAGCGACAACTAGCAAAGTAGGAGAAAATATATATGCAAATGCATAATCCCCTTATATATACAACCTTCCCTTGGTTGAAAGATCAATATAAGCTCGGAACATTATTATTCATGCTAATAATTGTGTCAATAAGTAATGCATTAAAATGTTGAGAAGTCTTCTTCTTCAAGCTATTGATTTATTGAAGGTCTAAGCAAATCTTTTTAACTTTGTAGAGTAGTTATTATAGCTTCGACAGAACCAGAAAATCTCTTCTTATTTACTTATTCAACCAAATAAAAATTTTACTTCCACACACATTAGTGTAACAAGATTGAAAACACATACTTACATTTGTGTTTGGTAGTGATTCGGATACGTAGATCTTGACAAAATTACTTATTAGACAGAATCAGTACTAAGTGGGAAAACAAAGTCAACTTGATCCTAGAAGTTATCCCAACTTATATTATACACATTCAACAAAAAGCCTTTCGCAGAGCGGCGGGGCGGGTGGTTTGCTGGGGTTTGGAGGGAGCGGCGGAGCGGCGGGGGGGTGCAGTTCCTGGGTGGTTCGGCGGGGCGGCGGATGCAGATCTGCCTCTCGCAGATCTGCGGAGCGGCGGTGAGGTTCTGCGGAGGAGTTTG
>JAMKQA010010711.1:0-10525 GCA_024699735.1 Posidonia australis
AATACAATAATTTTAAACATATATAAAATATATTTGTATTCAATTTGGTAATAATATGCTTAATAATCTATTATTAATGTTAAACGTGTAGTAACTGGGTTCAATCAGTTCCAATCGTGTTAAATCAGGTAATAATCGTGTCTAACCGTGTCAAAATAAATTTATATTTATTAACCATAAATCACATAAATATTTCAAAATAATTTAAAAAATTTATAACTAAATTTTATCGTGTTATCGTGTCGTGTCGTGTCATGTTGTTTCGTGTAATTGTGTCGTATCAAGAATTGACATGTCTAATTCCATCTACTTGGCTCTCGTAAAGACATAGTATGTGAAAATCAACGAAACGAGGTAAATATTACTAAGTACGGATGGAAAAGATAGTGGTTTACCACTAGCACTCAGAAGTCGCTTGTCCGGAAAGATAACCTCCACTACTATATCTACCTCTACAAGATGCTATAAATGAGATATTCTAAATAGGAATAACCAGAATGATGTTAAAGGATGCTGGGTCTTCAGAATGCACTATGAAAGAACCCTAAGCTGTACCAGTGGCTTTTAAAATAGTAACAACTTGATAAACTTCCTTTTTATTTTAAATGAAAGAAAACAATATCATTGGTTAACCTCACAGGATCACTTCTCTTAAAGAAATCAACTCATTCATTGTTTTTTTTGCCTGCTTATTCTGAACACCTTATTAATATTAAAAGGATTCTCTGATGTTTTCAAAATGTTTCTGGGCTAAAAATTAACTTCTCCAAATCTTCACTGACTGGTTTGGGGGTATCCCAGGAAGAATTATTGACCTCCTGTGAGATTTTGGGATGTGTCAAAGCTGACCTCCCCATTACTTATCTAGGTCTGCCCTTGCACTTCAAAAGAGCTAACTGCACTAGTTGGGCTCCAGTCATTGAGAAAGTGTCTAATAAACTCTCTTCCTGGAAGTCCAGGCAGTTATCTTTTGGGGGAAGGTTAGTTTTGGTCAATGCGGTCTTATCTGCCATACCTACATATTTTTTATCTGTATTGCATTTGCCCAGGAAGGTAGAGAAAACACTGGATAGATTAAGAAGCAATTTCTTGTGGAATGCCAACTCTTCTACTAACAAAGGCATTCACCTTATTCGTTGGTACAACATTTGCAGGAGCAAAAATGAAAATGGTTGGGGGATTAAAAACCTAAGTAGTTTTAGTGTAGCCCTTAAAGCTAAACTCAGTTGGTAGTATTTCTCTAGTAATAGCAATCCTATTTGGAAATTTCTCTTTCTGGCTAAATATTTACTCAAGGGACCTGGGGCCATTTTAAATAAGGTCTCCTCCTATTGCTCACCTTTATGGAGGCACGTCAAAAAGGGATTCAATTTTTTTTCTTGTTTCTCTAAGGTCTCTGTGGGCAATGAAGAAAATTGTCTCTTTTGGAGTCAATCTTGGTACAATGACAAGCCACTTTCTTTATTGTTCCCTGAGTTATATTCTATTGCTAGATTTAAAAAAGCATCAATTAAGCAAACATTGCACCTGTTCTACAGAGATTTCAATAAACTGTTTTTGTCCTTCCATGGTGAGGCCTACAAATTGCTTCAAATTCATTTGGAAGGACTTGTGAACATTTTGTAACCCATTTCTCTCAATACTTTAGAGGATGAATTTCATTGGACTCCTACTAGATCTTTTACAGTGAAAGCTGTCTATTCTTTGCTTAATGATGGAGGATTACGTAATGTCTTCCTCCAAAGTATTTGGAAAAGTCATTCCCCATTAAAGGTGAAGTTATTTGCTTGGTTAGTCATTCAAAATAGGAACTTAACAAAAGAAAATTTAGTAAAAAGGGATTGGAACGGTTCCCCATTATGTATATTTTGCTCAGTCAGTATTGAAAATAATACCCATTTGTTTCTTAACTGTGCTTTTGCTAGGAAAATTTGGAGATTCTTTTTGAATTCCCAATTATTCCCTGGCTTCTTTTCAGTCCCAGCTCTTTTCCTCTCCACCCTTGATCTTAAGCATTATTTGCCTTTTACTGGGTGGTCTATGCTTCTCCAGATCATTCTCTAGTTGATTTGGAGGGAGAGAAATTGTAGGATTTTCCGTGATAAATGTAAATCAGCTGATGAAGTTATCTCTGATATCTTATGTTTGATGCAATTTTGGGTGAATAATTCTGTAACAGGTTTTGAGAAAGACGATATGCTGCAGTTTGTTGCAGCTTTGACTCCTCAGCCTGAGGCACCACCTTCTTTTCCTCCTACTCTTGCACCATCAGGAGAGGCTGCCCAGGATGATATGCTGGACTGAGTAGAAGCGCAGGCCCATATAGAAAGATTCATTTCTGGATACAATACTTTTTTGTCCCATTTTTTTATTCATATTGAACAGTTTGATAGAAAATCTGGATCTTTCTATACCATTTTGCTTTTTTGAGGCTATACAGCCTATGGATATGTAATATTTGTGGACCTTTTTATTTTTTATCTGACATTAAGACCGAAGAAATAATATCTATCTCAACCGTTAACAAAAAAAATGTTTAATCATATAATTCTTGGTACCGTCAGCCACTCAGCCTGCGTGACACTGGACTCATCAGACATTGGATTTGTAGGTTCCGTTTTCTGTTGAATTGACTAAAGCTGTTGACTGTGACGGACATACTTGGAAATGCAGCAAAATTGAGTTTTCTGTCAAATTTTTTGTACACAAACAACATGATTTGAATGGTTAAAGCGAAACTGAATTTCCTGCGGATCAATTCCAAAGCTTTTCAAGTGTATAATCCTTTCTTAGACTGGTTTCCCATGTTCTCCTCCATGACTTACTAAGTCCCGAATCATCCATATTAAATTGATGCTTTTCTTCTCATCTCTATTTTGTTTTTTTCCAAATTAACGTAATATTGTGCAATTCATGAATTACAAGGTTAATGTTATTTGTTTCTATCATATCTACAAGAATGTTTGTGATCCTTTATCTGAAGATTTTAGTGCTATTATATTGGAAAAAGTAGCATAAATCTATCATATGCTACTTCAACAAATTAACATGGGACTTTGGTTTTATTTAGAGTTCAAGTTGAAATTGCGTTTTTTGAATCGAATAAGAGCACATATCTTATTCTACCCTACCAAAAATACCTGTCTCAAATCCAAATAGCGACGTAGAGTGTTGGATCTTCTACATATTGCTAGCATTTATTACAATAAGAGAAATACAAAAGATGCTTTGATTAGCAAATCTTATATATTTTTCATGTCTTTGATTTTTTTTTCCTGGCTAGAATTCTAATTCGTTAAATCCTGTACAGGTAACGTACCAAGAAGGTTTTGAAATCTGTAAGTCCAAGTATATTCAGACAACAATTCAAGTGCTAAGCATATGTGTTGTAGTATACAACCTTGTTCTGGACATAAACAATGCTATTGGAGATACATGGATGATGACATTCACATTCGTTGATTGTATTGGAACTTTGTTGTTGTTGTGCTCCATATTGGTCTTCAATTATCTACCAGAGCGCTTTACTTCTTGGAAGAATTGTTTGATATGTCTCATACGGATTTTGATGTGCACTCTCCAAATCTTGGCATTTTTCAAAACTATAAAGACTAAAGACTCTGCATTGGCCATCGCTTGGTTTAATTTTGCCATTTTCTACATCTTATCTAGTGATACTAGTAAGCACCTTTTCATTTCTTGTGACTTTAATTACTGAGGTAGCATTTGGAAATCTTTTTTTACATTATCTTATTACATTAAGTGTTTATTGTCTAATAAGTGTTTCTAAACGATGTCTGATGTCTGATATCTGAGCTTTTTCAAAAAAAAATTGGTTATAAGTTTTTAGTGTATTTTAAGCTATTGGACGGTTTTTTGAAAAGCTAATGCGTATTAACTTTTTAAAAAATTATGAATTTTAGTCTCCTAATTTTCCAATGATATCTTCCAAAGTTGATTTTAATTACATTAAGAACCTAACAAATTTACAACATGAAGATTCCAATGACGACGACGGCAACGTTGACAACAACGACAACGATGGTGGCTCTGGTGGTGGTAGTGACAACGATGACGACAGTAACGGAAGTGGCAGTGGTGTCGACAGCAACAACGACAACAACAACGGCGACAACGATGGTGGTGTCGACGACAATGACGGTAAGGACAATTTACTAAGTTTATTTGGAATTACTTTTTAATTGATGCCCTTTCACATGGGTCTACGCTTAATTCTATAGGTATAGATCAAATATTCTCATTGATTTCATCTAATAGATTTGGTCTAGATTCATACACTTGGAATATTATTATCCTAGCGCTTCTTTAGTTGGTTTGGCTTTCAAGAAATGACTCCATTTTTTAGAAATATTAATCTCATCTCTATTAATGTCTTATGGAAAATCATTCATTTTACTTCTTCTTAGGTGAAGTACTAGCTTCACCTCCTCCAACAATAACAAAGTTACATGTTTCAAGGACTCAATAGGTCATAAGGGGACTAATGAAATTCAACTAAGCTCTCTACCTACCCCACTAGATGCTACAGAAGTTGATGCGATTGTGGAACTTGGAACAATTATTGTGGACAATTGTTTGCAAGATCTATGAGCACCTGTAGTTCCCTGATGCATATTTAGTGAGTTGTTGGTTGATGTGGCAAGCTTGTGGGTTGTATCAACAAAAACTTCATATAATCGTGTTGTGTGACGGACCTTGTAGTGTTTTATTATTGCATAAATCTTGAGTTATCTATGTACCATAACTATGATAGTTGTACTTAGAATATGCATATATATATTCATGATATTGGTAAGTGTTCCTTTCTATTTGATGAAGGAATTATGCACTTTGGTAAGTGTTCCTTTCTATCTTGTATTTAAAATTCAAAATCAAATTTTGTATTCAGATTTGTCTCTGACGTAAACAAATTTTTGTAAGTTTATAAAAGAACTCCTTGTGTAGATCTAAAGGAGAAGCTTCCACCTTCTAGACTTAGACTGTTTCTTTGTTATTATGGAAGACTCTCTAGCACTGTTGAAACTCAAGTTCTTATTAATATAAAGTTATTTTTTTCTTTAATTATGTCTTCTACTACTCTCTCTTCATCTTTTATTTTAATGCTTTATGTTATCATGCTTGGCTAAATCTCTAGATCTAGCATAGAGGTTAAGTTTATGTAAATTGAGAAGTGTAATCATGTTTTTTTCTCTTTCTTTTTGTGCTTAATGCCATGGTTATGTGGATTAAATAAATTTTGATAGACTAACATTGATATCATCTTTCTAGTCTATACTTAAGGAAAATTTAATTGAGAATTGTGTAGATAATCATAATTCCATCATATATCATTTGATTGAGTTTTGTTTGTGCATTTTTAGTCCTTGACATGACATTCTATGATGCATATATAACATATAATTTATGCTTATTAAAATAAAAGTCATTGAATCAAATTAGTTCAATCAATGGAGAGGAAAAGAGTAAATATGATCATGCATTCTCAATTTTATATAAATGATTTCAAAATCCTGGATATATTTTAATTGATTTGATTGCATCTTGATACTCTAGTTTTAGTTTTTTTTAACATCATCTCTCCCAAACTCTTCTCAATAATTGATAGTAACTCTTTGTTTCTTAAAATACTTTTCTCTATGAGATCAATCCGTATTTACCAACATATTACATTGGATGTCGTGCACTTGTGGTTAAGTAAAACATATACATCACCAACCAAGAATGCAGTTGCATCCCCTGGTCCTGACCACACAACCTTCTGGGCTCTTGGTCCACTGTAAACAGAAAACCACAGAAAATTCTTTTCAAAATCTTTACAAAACTATGCATTTCTTTTTCAAAACTCTTTTGGAGTATCATTTCGAAATCATTTAAAAGCACACCTCAAAATACTACAAAGCACAACCTAAACAGCTTTTTTGTTGGACCCAGAAACCACACCTTAGGAGCATCTGAGTTCTAGAGCTTCACACTTATCCTACGACGACAACCCAAAAAAACAAGTAAAACACACCAAATAGGGGAATAATGGCACCTTCTGGGAATAAAGTTTACCTAAAAGAACTCACATAGCAACCAAAGCAATGGTCTTGAAGTCTCAATCTACTTACAAGACCAAATACAACACCAAACACACTCAGAACTCTAAGTCCTAGTGTCAAAGTGTAAAATGCCTACTGACTTGTGTTTCACATAAGCCACAACCAACTCGTTGTCAAACATTCAAATAGTGCCACTCAAATACATTATTCAGTGTACCACACTAAAACCAACCTAACATCTAATCTTAGTATTAAATATAAACTCTAATGTCCATCTAAACCATTTAAGGACAAGGACTTAATATTTCTAGGTCATATAGTCTTTTATTTTATTTACACACAGACGTATCTTACTAATTTATTTTAGGTAATCCTAAATCATCTCGAATGATTTTCCTAATTATTATTATGCCATAATTGCCTACAAGGTTAATATAATACTAAACCTACCAAAAACCATCAAAACAAGTCATTAAGGACTTAAATGTAATTTATACAAACCTAAGGATTGAAATGCAACTCTGGTAGAAAGCCAAGGACTAAAAAGTAATTTACCCAAAAGTTAAGAACTAAAAAGTAATTAATACAAAACTTAGGGACTAAAATGTAAATTTTCTACAAAAGTTGGGGACTAAAATGTAAATTTCACAAATATGAGGGCAAAATGCAAAATGCCAAAACACGATTCATCTCCTTCCTAAGACAACCCAAAAATCGTCCAAATTGAGAGTTGAAACCATTCCGAGCACAGCAATCAAAAACTGCAAATTATATACCAAAACGAAGATTTCTAGACGATTTACGTTTTGAGATAAAAATTACAAAGATCGATTAAACGGATCGTAAGAAATCACAAGCCAAAGCTCACAAACACAGTAAAACCATGAACACCCATCTCCACAAATCACACCACACTTGACCAATAAATTATAAATAATATATCAAATTAAAAATCTCAAGATGATCTTCCATTTGGGACAAAAATCATCAAAATTCACTACCTAAAGCTCAAGAAATCATAATCCAAAGTCTAGGGATACTATTCGTCCCAACAGATGTAACTACCACCATAAATAGGCATTAAAAACCTCCATAAATTCTCTAAAAATCACCAAAGCATTCACACAGCTCCAGGTCATACTATCATGCCCCTACAATCAAATTTGACAATAAAGGAAGGCCTATGGGGTGTATACCTCTATTGACGACCCACGACGGCGAGCGACGACACCAGTGCACCCTCTTCCTCCCCACATGCTCAGGTTCTCCTCCTCTTCTCCTAGCGACGATGGCACGATAGCGACACCATCCTCCTCTCTCTCTCTCATCTTTTTATAAAGATGGAGGGAGAAGAAAGACGAAGAAACTAAAGAAGAAGAAGAAGAAGAAAGTGAAAAGAAAAGAAGAAGAAAAACAAGAAAGAGAAGGAGAAAAAGCTCTCAAGTCTTCTGCATTCCCTAAACAAAGACAAGAGTATGTCGCCCTCAACTAGTTGTAAGCCTAGGAAGAACCCAAGCATGTGTCTGTGGTTATAAGGGCTTATGCCCAACTACGGGTCCGACACTCAATAAACCCGTGCACTGACTCTGAGATCACACGACTAGCACCCTCCAGGCCACTGCCACATGCAAGCAAGGTTGCGAGTACAAAACCATGACCACACAACTACCTACAGTTCAAGTGGTTCGTGTCAGAAGAGATCGGTCTTTAGGGCACACCAACAAACCGCCATAGTCCTAAAACAATCCTTAAGGCTTCCACAATGGTCCACACAACACCTTAAACCTAGGGCACTAAGATAAGACGTCCAAAATTCGATCGCAATGTCAAATCCATAAAATACAACTTAAGACTTAATCTAGAATACTGAATTTCCTGTGCAATCATTCCATGCCATCCATACATAGTAACAGTCCACTGTAGTTGTTCATGGTAGCCATATGCGGAAGACCCATAACTCTAGATTAAATAACTGGCTGAAATGCCACCAAGGATCTAGGTCGTTACATTGTCGATCTCGAGCCCATCATCATCGACGGGTTGAGGAATGGAACTTACCGCCAACCCTTCCACCCAGAACAACTCATCAGTGACAAGGTAGATGTCGCCAACTTCGCCCTAGGTTTCCACTTGAGTTGTTGAGCCCTATAATAGTGTTCTCTCCACCCCCTCCACTCCAGGAACACTGTAGCCTCGAGCACAGCAATAATGATCTACAAATCTTCTTCCACCTGTAGCAGCAATGTCAACTAGGCCTTCGACGAATATCAACCTCCTAGACGATGGTGATAGCTACCACTCTGAGAAAATGGAAGAGGAGGAGAAAAAAGACAAAGAAGAACACTATTACCCTAGCATGGATCTCCATGGGGATTGGACAACGTGGAAGGAGAGGAAGAGGAGTGGGGGTCGGGAAAGTTGAGAGGTGAATGGTGATATTAATAAAATGACAAGGAACGATTAAAAAAAGAAAAGAAAAGATACTTAGAAAGAATATAACGAGAAAAAGATTAATCTTTTTAACAACGTTAGTATTTAAATTTGATTTTGAGATAAAATGAAAGTTGTCGATATCAAATTGAACCATTTGAAAGTTAAGGATAGTAAATTAAGAATTAGGTATAATTTAGAGTACCAACAAGACAATACTTCTTTGTAAAATTTTATATAAAAAGAGAGAGAATGATATGATAGAGTTTTATTTTACTTAAGCTAAATAAGGCTCATTTATTTTTTCAATAATATGTATACTTACTCTACAATTTATTGAAAAAATAATTTTAATATTTGTTATGTTAATTTTTTCAATAAATACTAAAATTATTTTTTTAGCAATGTATGGATGGAATTCAACACAGTTTACTGCAAAAATACATTGGCCATACTTAACATAAGTAAGAAAATTATGAAACCAACTAGTACGCAAATCAAATTAAAATCAAAATCCTAAACTTCCATAAAAGATCTCAATGGGAAATGAGATCTTGATTCATTTAGTAGTTTGAGGTCGATATTCTTGCCACTCAAGGTAAATGAGAACCTCGTGTAGCGGATGGACCTAGAGCTGGGGGACAAAGAAACAAGAGGTCAAGTGCCACCAGGGAGCCCGACGAGGTCATACGTGGGTGGTAAAATGGTGAATGGATCAAGGAGAGCTAGG
The DNA here is from genome assembly GCA_024699735.1 of Posidonia australis. Classification (NCBI taxonomy): domain Eukaryota; kingdom Viridiplantae; phylum Streptophyta; class Magnoliopsida; order Alismatales; family Posidoniaceae; genus Posidonia; species Posidonia australis. The sequence goes on from JAMKQA010010711.1 coordinate 9,223, forward strand.
GTTGGCTTGTGCAAACCAGCAAGCATGGGATGTCAAATATAAGCCATCATACGAGGCCTACATTTCTCTAGTGATTTAGTAGACACCAACAAGCTATCACTAGTGTGCACTGCCCACCTCATTAGATTGTTGGGCCTGATGAATTGTGGAACTACGTTTTAACCAACACTCATATCTGAGGAATTGTATTATGTGTAGTAGTATGTGTATGGGTTAATATATTAAGCGATCAATATGAATTTTCTTCCTCAAAACACCTGTACACTGTAAGAGATGGAAACTTTTGGATGCACAAATCCATTGGATCCACACCAGAGTCTCCATAACAGCAACTGAGAAAGTGAGAAGCCTGAATGTGCAACTGTCTCAATAACGTGATAACATTCAAGCCGAAATCGGGCCAGTTCAACCAAAGTGACTTCGTTTTCGCCAGCGTGAATGTTGGATTGGGCCTCTGCCCAACAACAAGAACACGGGCCCAAAAATTTCTAGCTAGGAGGCCCCAGGATGGAAACTTGCACTTCTTTCTGCACGGCTCATAAGTATGGGAATATGGGATACAGCGCCCTTTCCCTCCCTCAGGAGGACAATGTGATGTGTAAACTGTAACTGACTATTCTTCAGTTCCTGAAACATCCTACTACTTCATGTTGGATGTGTCCCCTGAGAGCCAAGAGAAACATGCCAATTATTATAGGGCTACGTAAATCTTGATTATCAATGTGCGCAAGAAAGGGCGTACCTTGGTATTCTGAATGCTAGGCTTTGTTCCATCACAGATCCAAGATCTATTCGCAAAGCCCTTACCCAGGGATCAATTTCGATTGCACTGTAGTCTGTAACAAACGAAGTCTATAAATAGAGCGATGTTCATTTGTTGAGTGAGTTCAATTTTGATCCAATTCTGTTGCGCTCTGCTTGTCTGTGTTCTCTGGTTGTTTGTATCCTAAACATTACTACACTTACACCGCTACATAGACCAACAAAACTGTTTTCTTCTTTCTGTGAAAGAACAAGACGTGACTGTTGTACATTTTTGAAAAGAAAATAAAAAACTGGCAACCAAATGGTAACATCTTACATGAATACTTCGTCTTCTTCTTCTTCTTCTGTAGCAAAAGAATCAATAAAACTACTTCCAATTGTGATTCATAATTCACACAACGCAAACCAGTCTCACTTATGTACATTATACAGAAAGGGGATCAATTAAGAAGAGCGCAGTAACCAATTTGCCCATAACTAAGGAATCAATTGGCGAAGTCATCGTCGGAATCGCTACCGGAATCCGAAGAGTTCTTTC
>JAMKQA010010712.1:0-20458 GCA_024699735.1 Posidonia australis
AAGATGTGCAGGCGCAAGGTGGAAGCCGTGGGTGGTCTCGCCAATGATGGGCTCGTCACCAAAAGGAAGGCCCGTCAGCAGAGCCCACTGATCAGGCAGAACAGTCAGCTCACCAAAGGGAAAGTGGAAGGAGTGTGTCTCGAACCTCCACCTTTCTACCAAGGCTCGGAAGAAGTTGTAGTGGCCGTGGATAATGGGTAGACGCAGCAAACCACCAAATGGAGACCGATGATGGAGGAAGTCCTATAGAAACTCCAGCAGACGGTGGAAATGCTCGAGCATCGGACCCCAGTGGCATCGCATGATCCGGTTTGCATCCCCTTCCTGAAATATCAAGCACAGAATTGAAGCCGGGTCAAAAGCAGAAAGCAAAAAGCAATTAAAGTACATCAAAGCAGAGGAATTACCTCAAACTCGGGACTCTCACAGATGTGACGGTCGCTCAGCAACCGCCCCCTGAAATTTCCAGACTCCTGAAAATGTATTTGTCAGAAAATATCGGATTTGAATACTCTTCTAATATTCAGTTCGGGCTTACCTCAGCAGGGATAGCTGGAGTGGAGCTACTAGAGGCCCGCGACATCGAAAAACTGTCTCCTCGTCTGGAATGGGAGCTAGAAGGCATATCACATGAAGACTGTGGGGTTCCCGCCTTGGGAACTGAGTCATCCTACAGAAAAGAAAGTCAGATAGCAATAGCAGACATGCTAAATGCAGAAAATGTCTAAATCAAATGTGACATTCCATTCATTGACACAATAGCAAAATTTTGGGCATTTTAATGAAGGCAATAGCATATCAGTGTTTGATTGTGAATTTGCAAAAATAAAAGCTGTCAAGTGGTTCAGTATTTTGTTGCATAGTAGTTAGCAGAAAATCAGAAATAATGTGAATTAACATGGCATAAGCAAGCAACGAATATGTGCTCAATCCAACGAGCCTCATGGCCAACTCATCTCTAGCCTGCCACCACGTGGCTTCTACTGCAACCATAGGCCATCACACCTGCTTGTCGGAGCATCGCCGGAGCACCACCGACAGCCAACCATCACTCCCTGCAGCCCACGCCTTCCCCTGGCGTGCCCGCATTTCGAAATCCCACAGCCACCATGCAAAACAGTCCGCCAGAGCCCGTCGCCGCAACGGCCAAGCCCTAGCAACCCAAGCCTGAGAGTCACCAGCTCGCTGGAACCCCCATCCATTACGCCTGCACGCCGCGACTGCAAGACAAGCCTGCAATCCGCCACTGCAACCCGCGCAGAGCGGGCCTACCGCTCCAAGCCCGTCGGAACTCCTCCAGCCGTCGACTACCCAAAAAAACAGAGGAGGCATATAAGCACGCTGGACATCAGAGCTTACCTTCATCGACAAACCGCAGTCCAGCCAGTCCTGGAGGGTTTGGTCCATGTCGCCGCCGACCGTGACGCCGCAGCAACCGTTCTGCACCACGACGACGCGCCTCACGCGCGCACCAGCAACGAGCACTCCGTCAGCGCACCCCTCGCGCACCGCCGCTGCAAAGAGGAGAGATGGGTTCCGCCGTTGAGAGAAGAAGAGTGGAAGACGCGGGTTTTCGTGAGGAGTGAAAAGAGAATGAAGAAGAGGAGGAGGCGGTTCGGAGGAGAAGAAATATAAATGAAAATTTTATGCATGATTATTTTGAGGAACATGAAATTCAATCAGCATAAGCATGCATAACCAAGCAGCAGCAGTCCCTTGCAGTTCCAAGCGGCAAAGAAAAATATTTTTTGGCAGTTATGGCAGTTAATCAGTAGGGCCCACACATGAAATAAGTCAAAGGTGCAGAAATGCAAAATGACCGTGACAATTGCGTTCTAGCCCTTATCATCTCATAGCTTAAGCATCAAGTGCAGGATATGCAGTGTTGAATATATAGCTCACAAAATGCACCATGTGGGGTAATTTGCAGAAAACCCCCTACATTTTGTAAAATTGCAAATCAGTCCAGGAAGGACGCGGGAAGTTTGTTTCAGAGCAGACATTTGTTGATAGACAGCAGAATCTCAAATGTCACCACACAGTCACAGTACAGCAATCAAAAGCAGTTTGGTTGGGTAATTTGCAGTAAAGCCCAAAAGTTGTGCATATTTGCACATAAGTCCTCACCTTTTGCAAGCAATTTGGAGAATCACAGCAAATGAGAAATTTGAGCATGCATCTCGACAAGAGTGCCAGTCTCCGCACCGTAACCTCGGCAATCAGCATATTGCAGTTCCTTCCAGGGGAATAATCCTGGAGTTATCACTTTGTTTTCCGGGATCTCATCCTAAGCGGATAAGACCCTTCTGCCCCTTTGGAATTCCGCGGGCGCGGAATCCAGCTTGACTTTGACCAGGCGGTCAATGTCGTTTGCCCCTTTGGATTTCTACGGGCGCGGAATCCAGCTTGACTTTGACCGAGCGGTCAATGTCCTTTGCCCCTTTGGATTTCCGCGGGCGCGGAATCCAGCTTGCATGACTTTGACCGGGCGATCAATGTCCTTTTCCCCTTTGGTTTTCCGCTGGCACGGAATCCAGCTTGCTTGACTTTGACTGGGTGGTCAATGCCCTTTGCCCCTTTGGATTTCCGCAGGCGCGAAATCCAACTTGCTTGACTTTGACCTGGCGGTCAAGGTCCTTTGCCCTTTTGGATTTCGCGGGCGCGAAATCCAGCTTGCTGATCTTGACCGAGTGGTCAAGGTCATTTGCCCCCTTTTGGATTTTCACGGGCGCGAAATCCAGTTTCTTGGCTTTGACCAGGTGATCAAATGTCCTTAGCCTTTCCTTGGCTTTAACCGAGCAGTTAAAGTCCTTGGTTTCTTGGATTTCCTTGGGCAGGAAATCCCGTGGCTCGACCTTTTGACCTGATGGTCAAGGTCCTAGCCTCTTTCTCGGATTTCCATGGGCTGAAAATCCCGTGGCTCGACCTTTTGACCTGATGGTCAAGGTCCTAGCCCCTTTCTCGGATTTTTTGGGACAGGAAATCCCGTGGCTCGACCTTTTCACCAGATGGTCAAGGTCGTAGCCCTTTTCTCGGATTTCCCCGGGCAGGAAATCCAGTTGCTTGACCCTCTGACCGAGCGGTCAAGGTCCTTTTTTTTCTCTTCTGGATTTTCGCGGGCACGGAATCTAGTTGTTTGACCCTCTGACCGAGCAGTCAAGGGCCTTTTGTTTTTCCCTTTTGAGTTTTCGCAGGCGCGAAATCTCTTTGCTCGTCTTTGGTCCGTGCGGACTGGGCCCTGCTTTGCTTGACAAATATTCTATTTGTCATGCCCCCTTTTTCCTTGGGCTGGTACCCTCAACTACTCGGTTGACAACCGTCACACTGTCAGGCGTCTGGGTTGACAAGACTTGTTTAGCTTGTCATATCCCGTCTCTTTGGTTGATAACCTCATAATCCGGCTAATGAGTCTGACAACTTATCATTTTTCTTGCCAGTGTTTTCTTCTGTTTGTGTTTTCAGCATTAGCATTAGTTTCGCGTCGGCTTTCAGCATCGGCTCTTGCATTGCATCTCGCATTAGCATCACATTCCCAGCATTTAGATCAATAGGTGCAGGCATTTTGCATTTGCATTTGGCAACAAGTCATGACTTCCAGTGCATCCGTCGGATAAGTGACTTACTGCCTACAGCAAACACCATCATTCTGTAACCTCAAAATGGGGGTATCTTGTCAACCCTGAGCATCGGTCTTGGTTCCTTCGTCCCTTGACCTCGTTCAAGGAGGGGCATCTGTAGACACCCCGATTTTGAGGTGACTCATTGATAAGACTCCAGTTGTTGCTTTGGATGTGGCTGACCCTTGAACCAACCCAAACCCGTAGCAAGCCCGGAGCCCAATTAGAAAACCAGACCAGTACGGGAGAGCACCTAGCTAGCACACTTCCCTAGCACACCTAGCTAGCACACCTCCCTAGCACACATAGGTGGCGCACATAGCCGTCGCACACCACTTCGTAGGCTGCGGGCTGCTGGCTTTCCCCCTCCCATAGCTGTTACCTTTAGCAGCGAATATGCCATGGAATCTTCCAGGCTTTTCGTCTGCGGGGCTCTCTACATTCCCATGATTTACCCACGAGAAAATCCTATATAAGGACACCCATAGGTAGCCATGAGAAGAGGTTGGAAATCCTGAGTTGAAGTTAGAAATCCAAAATTCTGCAATTTTGCTCTGAGCTAGCTTCTTGCACGAGTTATACCCTCTTTCCAGCAGCATATATTCGTTTTCTGGAGCACTCTCTTGCATCCCAAAGCACCCTTGGTCCTTCCAAAGCAACAAGGATCTCTTTATCTCTGAAATTTCGAGAGGGAACATCTTGAGAGGTAGGCCATCTACCTCTTCTTTCCATTTAGTTATATTTTCAGAAACATGATAAGACATGCTTAAACAGGTACGTATAGACTGATTTATTCTATGTTTTTATGAAGTTTTCATGATAAACATGCTTGTTCTCTATACAAAATAATCTCCATGCTAGCCTTCGCTTTTGTTTCTAGCATAAAGCTTGCATAAGTTGTCTTCTTTTTATCATTTCTTTGCACATAGCTTTGCCGCGCACCCTTTATGTTTTTGTACATAGATATATGCTTAGGGTCATTCATTTACATGCGATCTGATTGCATTTATCCAGAATATGTCTATGCCTTGGCATTTTGCATGCTTTCATACATGAATCCATCAACTTGTTTTAATCCTAAATGCATGATTTACATGATGATTTTCGATCATATGCATCCCCATCATGTTTTCAGTTCTTAATAATGGCATGAACCCATCTGCATTAGCATGAATCACCCTTTATCTCTGCTGGGGCGGATTCTGGATCAGATTGCAGTCTGATCCAGACTCCCTGGGGCGCATCACTCAGGCGCTCCTGTCCCGCGCACCATTCTAGCGCACTCAGCAGGCACGCCAGACTGGCCAGAGATCAGATTACTTGCATTTAGCACCTTTGTTTGCATGGTTTTATCTGAGGTTTTGAGTTTGATTCTTTATGATTGATTCTCTGGTGTGTCATGATGACGCCTGCATGCTTTTCAGTCTTATTCGGATGGTTTTCTGTCTGTTTTCTTCATTTGATATTCGGTTCTAGGCTGAATCTGGTAGGCCGATTGCACCTTACACCTTTGTGGAGAACCCTGTGCATCGCCCTAGGATCCTGTGGCTTGGCTGAATCATGCTTTCTTCATCTAGTTCAAATAAGTGAGACCTTGTGTGAGGCTACTTGCCCTTGAGCTCAAGGTCATTGCATTTGCATTTCATGCACTTTTGATGCATGGTTTTTCCAAGTTTTACAGAATTATTTCTACTGCATGCTTTTCCAGCATCCTCTGATGTTTTGGCTTTGCGTGGCTTTTTGTTTTTCCCTCAGCATGTTTTACTGGCCCACCTAGATGCACATAGGTGGCGTATCAGACTGACGCACCAGTCTGGCGCACCGAACAGGCGCAGTGGCCTATTTTCAGTAGCACACAGCATGTTTTCATGTGTTTTGCTTGCTTTCTCGACCCGATCTACTTCTGGGTTTTCCTTTGGTTTTCGTCCTCGATACATTACGAAGGCACAGATTTGTTTTCAGCAGTTTTCTTGCATTTTAGATTGCATTAGGCATATAGTAAGTAAGGAAGATAAATCGCTCAAGATATTAGATCTTTGATCTTATTATGCAATATTATTGCACCAGACCTGGCAGACGAGTGATATTTCTGAGCATTAGGACACACCACTACACATCATGCACCTATACATTAGACATCACACGCATTTCCATGGCATGGCATATCGCCCTCGAGCGTACAGCAAAAGGCTGCAAAGCTGATATTTCATAACTAAAAGAGAAATCAATAGAAGACCGATTTATCGGGCGTACGAGGGTGCCTAACACCTTCCTCGTACGTAACAGGGATCCTTACCCACATTTCTAGTTTGCGCAACCCCTTTTTTTTTATTTTCTCTGCATGATTTTTCATGTTATATGCTTTTCCTCGTCTTCCATTTTAATAGACTAGGTGGCGACTCTTGCATTTTTGCATCATTTTATTTTTGCCGTGGCTTTGCCAACTTTGGCACATAATATTATATATATTTGTGGTCACCCCCGACGACATGGTTACATTTGGTCCTAGTGATTCAGGCTGCAGTGGTGAAACAGCTGTTTTCCCTCCTTGATGTTGTTGTGCTCTGCTAAATCTACTGCGAGTACATCCAACTATTCTTGGAATAAAATGGCCAGATCTCCTGCTGTATCATCTATCAGGCTCTTGAGTTTGCCTTCTAAATAGGATCTCGTGTTGCTGCTGCCTGACGCACTGCCAACTATTCCAACTCTGCTAAGCACTGTACAACTATGAAACTGCTTATAGGTCTGCTCTGACAACGAATGACGATTGAGGCTGTGAACAAACTTTGGCTTGGATTCATAACACCTGCACTGGTGATGTTAGTTAAATCGCGGGAAATGATCATCTTGGGGGACTTACCAAAGCGCAGGGGATTTGTTCCGCTAGTTTCGACGCTCGTATCCCAATTCTCCGTGCTCTCTTCATTCTTCCACCTTGATCGGTTCGGCAGTTCCTTGGCCGTATCGCCCAAGGGATTCTTTTCTCATATCCCCAATTGTGACACAAATTTTCGACCATCGGGCAAGGGTTATTGTGAACGGCCAAGTGGTTGACAGACTTAAGAGCGGGAATGAGATTAACTGGCTCAAATCGGTTGACACGATACAGAAAACCAAAGGGTTTGAAGCTAGAGCAGAGACTACCTCAACGGTAGGACGAATTAAACTAAAGACTCCTCGGAACCACCGAGGAAGGATAGATACAACTAGCATAAAAACAGTAGGATGGATAAAAGATCAGATAGAATCAACCAAAAAAAATGGAATTGACTCCCAAGGGGCCTGTTGCTCCCAGGTCTGAATGCTGAGGTAATGGCTGGCTAACTATGTTGGGTTGTGCTGATGGTGCTTGTGTGGCTACTGATGTGGGCGCGGGGCCTGTCGCCTGTGTGTTAATCACAATGACCTTCTGGTCAATCAAGTCCTGGATTGCGTTCCTTAGTGTCAGGCAATTATCCGTCAAGTGACCTGCAACTCGATGGAAATTGCAGAACACATTAGTGTTATACCAGGCAGGAAGCGGACTTGGTGGCAGGTGCACCTCAGGTAGCCTCAGGAGGGATGCGACTTTAGGGAATACCTTGCTCAACGGTTCCACTAAAGGGGTATAGTGATGCCTGTCACGACGTTGCTGCCTTGGCTGTAGATGTGCCAATGGCGGGCGCACCACCACCTGAGGGGTAGGATAAACTGGAGTGGTAGTGGGAGTGATGTGTGGTGCATGAGGTGCTCTAGGTGTGGGCATGGGTGCATAAACAAATTAGTGCTGAGAGGGCGGATGGACATTCACCGGTGCAGCAACGGATCTAATGTAAGAAACTGTATCCTTGGAGGGATCCCGCCTCCGGAGTGGATTGGCATTATGGTTGCCGTTGTTGTTGCTGCTGCTAGCGCCACTATGTGAGGAAGTGGCTTGCTTGGCAAATGCAGAGAGTGCTGGAAAACTGCCGCCGCACAGTGAACTCTCAACACGGGCACCCGCCTGAAGCAATGCAGAAAAGTGGTGACTGGTTGAATGCTAAGCAAGGCCCTGACTGCGGGCTGTGCTCCTCGGATCACGATCTCAATAGACTCCTCATCGGAGGGTCTATCCTTGACCTGCGAAGCCAAAGACCGCCAACATACTCCCCAAATTTTTCTTGGGGCCTCTGTTTAAGAGCGACTAAGTCCTCCCGACTTGGGACTAAGTCGAAATTAAAGGAATACTGTTCGAGGAACGCCTGGGTAAGGTCGTCCCAAGTCTTAATGGTGGCCATGTCGAGGGAATTGAACCACTTCAACGCGGGCCCCGTAAGACTCTTCTGGAATAGGCGGATTAACAACCTTTTGTCAGCTTGGAGCTGGGCGAGGTCTCCGTAATAGGCCTTAAGATGGGAAATTGGGCAGCCTTTACCATTGTATTTGTTGAATTTTGGGATTTGAAAATTCGGTGGGAGAGTTGCCTCTAGAAAATAACAGAGGTCTCAGAATTGGTAGGACCGGCGGTCCCTGCCCTGCACATGCCGGAGAGTGCGCTCCAAATCATTCATCCTTGCTAGAAGAGCGTTTGGAGCTACTGTAGTTGTGGATTGTGTAGCAGATGCAGGTGCCGCATACACTGTATGGGTCGCCCCTAAGGGCTCCTCCGGATCCACCATTCCGCCGTCTGGTGCTACGGCAGGATGGCCAGTGTACCCGTGCATGGGTATTGTGGGATGGGGGACAAAAGATGAGGTTTGATACAGGGGTGAAGATAATGCAGGGGGTAATGCCAGAGGTGGTGTAGAGTGCGAGAGTAAGAGCTGTTGGACTGGAATGGCCTCAGGTATAACGCTCATAGCGGGTTGTGCTCCCGCCAGCCAAGATGGCTGACCACCAGATAGTAGAGATGCATGCTGTGGTGGGTGTTGTGGCGGTGTTGAAAACGGCAATATCGACACCCCTATCACTGGAGAGACGAGGGATGGCGACAGCTGTGGGGGTGGTGTAGTGGGTACAAACTGTGATCCTAAGGCTGGTTGCAAAGGCAACTCGGGAGTCGAGAAGGACAATGCTAAGAAGGGCTGGAGTGCCAGTTCCAATCCCTGCAACTGCTGGGCGAGAGCCGACATTTGTTGCAGTTGCGCGGTGATGGGATCATCACTAACAGCTCCAAAGGATGGAGGCAAAGCAGGGGAAGAAACAGGAGGCTGAGATCCCAGTTGTCCAAACTGGGGGAAAGCTACTACAGAGACAGCCATAGTCGAGGGAGGGCTGGTAAACACATAACCCTCGGGAGGACAGACTCCATTGTTGGGGCCCCAACAGCAGCAGAAGACCAAGCAGGTGGTCTGGAAGGCAAGGTAGCCACAGGGACACGAAACTGGGGTGGCGGACGTCCTCCGGAAGCTAGGGAGAAAGTGGAGGCAGTAGAGATAACTGGAACAGACACAAAGGAAGGGTACACTGAAATGGGGACCTCCTCCTGAACAGCAGAGGGAAGGGGCTCGCTGGCATGCTGGGCCATAGTGGATCGCGAGCGGGTACGGATCGAACTGTGGCTAGGAATAAGAGGACGGATCCAAGGACGAGCTATCGTCGAAAGTGATGGATAACTCAGGAGACGTGGTCGAGAATCGAGTCCCACCGGGTGTTAGCGAAAGGACAACCTCGAGCTCAAGCTAAGGAAACTCGCACGCTGACAAGAATTCTATGCACATAAACAAACAAGTTATATAAGATGCAATGTTTATGGTGGTATGAGATGCAAAATGCATGAATGCCTCTAGTATGCGCTCCCTCGCAACCTAAGGGTGTCCTACCAAGCTGTCTACTCCAAGTTCACATAGGGGTGAATAGGTCTCCGACTCAAGGTTAGAAAGAGTAAGGACCCCATTCTAAATCCCGGCCAAAGCGTAGGCAGTGAATGGGTGGTGTATTCGGGGCCTCGTCCTCTGCCAAAGAGTAGGCTGTACCCTCTACTAACACTGACACGACCCCAGACTAGGGGGGACACACCGGTATTTCATCCCACGCCAAAGCCATAGAATGAGACACCGAGAAATGTCCTTCGCAAACTGTATAGGCAGACTCAGAAGATGAGAAGATGCATGTCCTATATGATGAATGCAAAGTATGCTTTGAGTCTTTTACTTGCAAGTTTATTAAACCACAGGGGAAAATTTGCAATTTGTCACTAGTTTGTGCCTTATTTATTGGTTTTGGTTTTTATATTTTCATTAACCAAATGGGGAGAGCAAACATGTCTCTAATCTCCTAAACATGGCATATACAAGAAGGGAAATAAACATGCAAATCAGCAATTAATTAACAAACAGAAGCATGTACAGGTTATGTGCAACAGTGGTGACATAGCAAATGTGTAAAAAGAAAATTCCCATTATACAGAAGGCATGCATGTAAGAAAGAGACCACTTATATCACAAAGAGACAACCAAAGCAATGCAAGAAAATAAGCGAGCAAGGAGAAAAGCCAAAGTAAACGAGAAACCCAAAACAAAAGCCAGGATCTGGTTATCCCCAGCGGAGTCGCCAGTTCCTATAACCATGCCGGCGACAGCCTCGGGCTTGGCAGGAAAGGCCAAATGCTCGAGGATCGGTAAAGTCACGGCAAATCAATAAAAATAAATAATAAAAATGTAGGAGTCGCCACCTAGCCTATTAAAAACGGAAGACGAGGAAAACCACTTAAAACATTCAAATCGTGCGATAAAGGAAAAGAAGGTCTTAAACCAGAAATGGGCAAGGATCCCTGTTACGTACGAGTAAGGTATTAGGCACCCTCGTACACCCGAAAAATCGGTCTTTCTATGGGTTTCTCATTTACTTATATGGAATGTCGGCTTTTCAGCCTTTTCTGTACGCCCGAGGGCGATATGCAATGCCATGCTAAGTGAATGGTATCCTATGCTAAATAGGAGTGCATGGGATGTGGGGTGTGTCCTAATGCTCATAAGGATCACTCGTATCATGGGTCAAGCATTGATGCAAGGATATTGCATAAATAAGATCAAAGATCTAGTAACTTCGAGTGATTTTCATCCTTGCTTTACTATATGCAAAACATGATCTATCATGCATAAAAGAGGTTGAAAACAGAGTGGAGTCTTCCTGATATACCCAGGAAGACAACCAGAGAAAACCAAAAGCAAATCCAAATGGGGAACATGCTAAATACCATGCCAAATGCAGCTGCGTGCAACAGAAAATAGGCTGGTGCGCCTGTGTGGTGCGCCAGACTGGTGCTCCAGTTTGGTGCACCACCGATGTGCTCTACTGATGCCAGGAAAGTGTGCTTGGGAAAAAATCAGAATGCCATGCAGTGCCATATCCTGCAATATAATGTAAACCAGGATGCTATGCAACCTTGTAATCTTGTAAACTCATCAAGAAATGCATCATAAACATCTATTAAAATCTAAATATGAAAAACATAACATGGGTCTTGTGTTCAAGGGTTGTATGCCTCACACAAGATCACACCCTCCCTATGCTAAGTAAGAACAATACAATTCAGCCATGCTACCTAGATCAGGGTCATGGGCTGATGCATAAGAACCTCCATATAGGAGTTCATGGGGCAATCAGCCTACCAGATTTCAGCAATAGACTGAGTATGCATGGTGCAAAAGGTCTTAAAAACAATGTCATCGTAAGTTGAAAACATGCATGTAAAGACATGTAATATCAAAGAATCAACACCAGGAAAACCAGAGTCAAAAGCATCCAGGAAACCATGCAGATGATGATGCGAACATGGTGATTTGCTCTCTGACCAGACTGGTGCACCAGAGTGGTGCTCTGGTAAGGTGCGCCACTCTGGTGTGCCACTTTGGTGTGCCAGAATGGTGCTCCCCAGAAACCCTAAATCAGACTACAGGCTGATTCAGAATCTGGTCCAGATTTCAAAGATCAATGATTTTTTTCTTAGCCTAGATCATTTATACATATGACAAGAGACTGAAACATGATAAGACACAAACAAATGAAAACCTTTTATCACTTTGTTTTAAATCATGACAAATCATGGGTTATGGGCTGAAATACTTGCATGGGATTCTAAAGGATAAGAAATGAGTGAGTGAACTTGACAACCATATGCAAATGATGAATACATAAAGAACATATTTGCTGCTTATTTCCTAGCATACATGTGCATGAATCATGGTTCCTTGTGTAAAGAAACAGAGAAGAAAGGCCATTTGCAGAAACATTACAATGTAGAATTTTTATTCAGGTTTTACATGTAGAGTGTCTTATACAAGGAGCAATCATCTCATCCTAAAACTCTCATGTAAATAGCATAAAATCAGAATACCTATGATATTCATAGCATGTTAATCCAGTGCAAGAATTAAGATTAAAAGTAAAAGAAAGGAGAGAACCTTACCTTGTCCAAGGTGTTCCTTCTTAGAAAACCCAAGATAAGACTTCCTTGTAGCTTTGGAGGGGCTGAAGATGCTCTAGTGTGCAAGGGTGTTCTCAAGAAAACGAGAGAGAGTTGCTGGAATGAGTAGATAGCTTGATTAGGATTAGCCAAGTGTGCCAAATGGTTGCTAATGGGGGTCCTTATAGAGAGCTTCACAAGGGTAACTCCCATGGGATGCAGACAGCCTCGCAAACGAAGAGTCTTGCGTAGATTCCCATGGCATACTCGCTGGTGAGGGTTACTATAGACACCTCAATTTTAAGGTGGTTCATTGATAAACTTTCCAAATGTTGCTTTGGATGTGGCTAACCCAACCACTTTTTGAATCCCATTAGCTAAACCAATCCCAAACCTATGGCAGGTCCACAGCCTAATTAGAAATTCAAACAGATAGGGGAGAGCACCAAGTTAGAGCACCAAGCCAGAGCACCAAGGTAGAGCACCAAATTGAGCACCTAGCTTGAGCACCTAGCTAGCACACCAAGCCAGAGCACATAAGTGGCGCACTTAGCTGGAGCACCAAGCTGGCACACCTATCTGGCGCACCAACCTGGCACACAGCCACTTCTCTGGCTGTTGGCTTTCCACCTCCCATGTTTGTAACCTTTGCCAACGAATATGCCATGGAATCTTCCCAGGCTCTTCGTTTACGAGGCTCCTTGTATTCTCTAGGAGTTACCCTTTGAGAAATGCCTATATAAAGACATCTATAGGCAACTATTTGGTCTCCTTCCATCTCTCCCTTGATGATTTGAAGAGCTGATCTTATCATGTTAAGAAGACCTAGTGCGAGCTATCTACTGTTTTCTACAGTCCTCTCTCTTTTCTCTCAAGCATTCCCTTATATTTTGGAGCATTGCCAGCCCTTCCAAAGCAGCAAGGATCCCTTTATCTTTGATATCTCAAGAAGGAACACCTTGGGAGGTAGGTCCTCTCTTTCCCTTCTTCTTTAATTCCAGCTTTTGCACCAAGATAAAGCATGCTTTGAACATAACATATAATCAGATTTTTTTTTTCTTTCATATATATAATGTCTTGCATATAGGATCCATATGTTAAAAATCTGCATCATGTTATTTCCATGAGTGTTTTTATTATCTTTCTTCTCAATTTCTTTACACTGAGATCCATGATCCATGCATTTGCACTTGAATATGTAATAAACATGTTTCTTTACATATTCATCACTTGCATATGTCTTGTCGAGCTTATCATTTCACACATGCTATTTAGGATCTTGTATAAGCATTTCTGTAATAAACACATGACTTATTTTGCTTTTTAATCAAATAAAAAAGAAAATGGTTTTCTGTTCATTTTCATCTCATCATATTGTTGTTTCTATCATTTGCATAACGAGCTTAATAAATAGAAGTTACCTCTCTAAATCTGAGGCGCACCATTCTAGAGCACCTATATGGCACACCAGAGTGGCGCGCACCAACCCAGAGCACAATTCTGGCGCACCATTCTGGTGCACCAGAGAGATCAGGGAATAAATCACCCTCTTTTGCATCCTCATCTGCATATTTTCCCAAGTGATTTTGAATCTGACTCTTTCTGTGATGGTTCTTTGGTATTTTATGATTGTGCATGCATGATTTTAATTACAAATGATGTTGCTTTTCCAGTTGTTTTACACTTTGACATTCAGTCCATGGTTCAAAGTCTGGTAGGCTGATTGCACTTTGCTCCTCTATGGAGATTCTATGCATCAGCCCATGATCCACTAACATGGCTGAACCTTGTTGCTTCAGCATAAATAGGATGTGACCTTGTGTGAGACTATTAGCCCTTGAGCACAAGATCCATGAGCTTCTCATACTTGCATGTCTTTCATTTTTGAAGGATATTTTCCATTTTTTCAAGAACTTTACATTGCATAACTTTCTTAGCGCATTTATGCATGATTTTGTACTGCATGGATTTCTGTTTTCCCTCAGCACATCTTTCTGGCCCACACAGGAGCACATAGGTGGCGCACCAAACTGGAGCACCAGTCTGGCACACCTAACAGGCGCATCAGCCTGTTTTCAGTAACACATAGCAGATTTTTACGTGGTTTTAGCATGATTTCTTGCTTCGATTTGCTTTCAGTTTTCTCTGGCTTTCTTCCTTGATATATCCAAGGAGACCCCTTTCTGTTTTTAGCCATTTCTATGCATGATTAGATCATACATAGCATGTAGTAAAGCAAGGATGAAAAGTCGCTCAAAATACTTAGATCCTTGATCTTATTTATGCAATATCTTTGCATCGTCACTTGACCCAATATATGAGCGATACTTCTAAGCATTAGGACACACCCTGCACTCCATGCACCCTTATTTTAACATAAGACACCACTCACTTAGCATGGTATGGCATATCGCCCTTGGGCGTACAGTAAAGGCTGAAAAGCCAACATTTCATAAGCAAACGAGAAACCTATAGAAAGACCGATTTATCGGGTGCACAAGGGTGCCTAATACCTTCCTCGTGTGTAACAAGGATCCTTACCTATTTCTGGTTTTCCAAGACCTTTTCCATTGGTTTTTATATGCATGATTCGAATGATTCTTTTATGGTTTTCCTTGTCTTCCATTTAAATAGACTAGGTGGCGACTCCTGCATTTTTATTTTATTCTTGCATTTTATCGATTTGCTTTGACTTTGCCGATCCTCGCGTATTTGGCCTTAGTGCCAAGTCCCGAGGCTGTCGCTGGCATGGTTATAGTTACAGACTTGGGAGGTGGAAAGCCAGCAGCCAGCAACCTGAGAGGTGGTTGTGCGCCAGCTTGGTGCGCCAAGATGGTGCTCCAGATAGATGCGCCACCTTGGTGCTGCATCTAGGTGTGCCACTGTAGTGCTCCTGCTTGGTGCTCTCCACTAGCTACCTAAATTCCTAATTAGGCCATAGGCTTGTGGTCGGTTTATGCAGTGCTCTCTGGCTAGTTAAAAGGTTGAATAGGATTCAAAAGTGGTTGAGCATCCCGCATCCAAAGCAACATCCAGAAAGTTTATCTATGAGCCACCTCAAAATCAGGGTGTCTACATCCTCTTATCGACTACAATTGAATGGCACAGTCGAGTCTACCAATAAAAATTTCATCAAGATCTTGAAGAAGTTGGTAGAAACTCACAAAGACTAGCATGAGATGCTCCCCTATGCACTATGGGCATACAGAACGTTGGTTCAAACCTTGATAGGAGCAACTCCTTATTCCTTGCTGTATGGCTGGAGGCCATCTTACCCATTAAAGTGGAGATTCCGTCACTTAGGATCCTGAGAAAACTTGAGTTCAAAGAAGCAGAATGAGTCAAAGACTGTAGCATCCAGCTGAACCTCATTGATGCGCACCAACTACAGGCCATGCACCATGCCTAGTGCTACCAGAGGAGGATGGCAAGATCCTACCAGAAGAAAGTCTGGCCTAAGAGCTTTACGCCAGGTGACTTGGTCTTGTAGGCAATCCATCTCCCCAACGCTTGTGGCAAATTCAGACCCAACTAGCGTGGCCCTTATGTCATTAAATAGATATTCTCTGGGGGAGTAGTGATACTCGAGGACATGGGCCACATTAAGCAATCAAAGTTGGCTAATACATGCTACCTAAAGAAGTACTACAAATGATAAGGAGTCGTTACTTCCTACTACAATCACACATGTGTTTCTCTCTCTCTCTATTCATGCATCTTGCATCACCCCGCACTCCTGTTTTCTTTTGCACTCATTACTCGCACATTGCATTTCAACACATAAGCACATATACAAATAAATTCCATACATGCATGCATCAATAAAAACACTAGTAGCACCTGCATGAGAATTGCTCGATGACGAAAATCGGATAAGCTTGCTCGTTAGAGGAAGGGATCTATTCCTCCTTAGTCGATACATGGACATTCTAGTAAGTGAAGGAGCCACCACTCATTGAAAACAAGGCGACAAGCCTGAACGCCCTAAAGGACCTACACCTCTAGAGGGAGATAAAATGTAGGGATGTGAGTGAGAATGTGAGTAAAAAAAAATACTTTCATGAATAAGGACACTAAAAGAATTAGAGAAATAGAAGGTGCAAATAAAAGTTAGCCCTAGAGAAAGAGGTGAGTGGAGTAACTTTGTCCCTATCACATACCTTGGAGAGGAGTTGAAGCGTGTACCTAGAAAGTCCACACCACCTAGGGGATTAGCCACCCCTCCCTCACCATTAGAGCAGCCTCAACCACCACCTAGGTATCCATTACCTCAAAGAAAGGAGCAGAGTGAACCTACAAGCCTATGAGGGAGTAAAAGAAAGAGGATAATTGAAAAAAAAAAGTAGGTGTAGGGCCTTAGGGAGTTTGGCATGAAGCCTATTCCACCACACAACCCAACAAACTACCACTTCACCCTTTCCAAAGTGCCACTTACAATCTAGGATGTTTAGGTTGTGTCTAGTGAGTCGCAGATTTCCTCCTTCCTTACGACAGGCATTAGAAGCTTTCTAAATGATGAGGGCAATAAGAAATAGCATCATTCATTCATGCATAACCTATAATCATTCATCTCCATTCTTCCCCTCCGCTTTGCAAGGTGCCGCTTCTTTCTTAAACTAGGGGTATGCCAGTTGTCTTTTGGTTGAGAATTTAGCAAGTGATAACCAAACCAAGGGCATGTCAACTGCCTCATGGGAAGAACCTCTAGTATCTAACCAAGGGCATGTGAGCTGCCTTGTGGCTAAGCCTCATTGGGACAATATTTCTACCAAGGGCATGCCAGCTACCCTTTAGTTAGGCACACATGAGTCAATTGTAGCGTACTTCCAGAATGCAATACCACTTACTAGGGGCATGTCAGCTGCTCTATAGATAGGGCCCACACATCAGCGATCGTTACAATAAGCAATGCATTGCATATAAAGCATCAGTCTTAGCCCCAATTAATAACAGACATCCAACGCCCTACAAGTATACAACATTCAGCAAGCACTCAGCATTGAACATTAGACAAGTTAACCAGCCTCAATAGTAAACAAAACTTCAAGCACATCCTCCAGAGTACAAGAGTATTCCTCTGGCACCTAGTTAGAGTACAAATACTGCTGAAAAAGCCAAAGGATTGCAACATGGTAAAATTGCAAAAATAACCCTATGGTTTGCCAGAAAGGAGATTTCCCCCAGCAGGGTGCTAGAGCATTCTCCCAACCTAGCCTTTGTCCCCCAGCAATCACTAAGATCAACCAAAACTACCAACAAGACTCTTAATCAAAAAAATTGCAGTTACACCCCATCTCTTGTAGAAAACCCAAAAATGCCCCACAACACAAGCATAAATGCCTACAAGGTGGTAGCAATTCAGTCCCAGTACATGACAGAATCTCAAAACACATCAAGCAGCATCTAGCATCAAGAGAAATGGACGCCTACAGTTCTTCGACATTGCATCGAGAGGAGACATCACATGCTTCATCTTATCAACCTATTGCGTGATTTGCTTCGGACGGACAAAATCTCGCTGTAAACACCCCGATTTTGAGGTGACCCATGGATGAGCTTTCCAGTTGTTGCTTTGGATGTGGCTGACCCTTGAACCAACCCTAAACCTATAGCAAGCCCATAACCCAACTAGAAATCTAGATAGGTAGGAGAGAGCACCTAGCTAGCACACTAACCTAGCACACCTAGCTAGCACACTTAGCTAGCACACCTACCTGGCACACCTCGCTAGCACATTCACCTAGAACACCTAGCAGGCGCACATGCCAGGCGCACATACCCAATGCACATATCAGGTGCTCAGCCATTTCTCAGGCTGCGGGCCGCTGGCTTTCCACCTCCAACGGATGTTACCTCTACTAGCGAATATGTCATGGAATCTTCCAAGCTTTTTGTCTACAAGGCTCTGTGTTTTCCTAGGAGTTACCCATGGGAAATCCCTATATATAGACCCCATAGGCCATCATTTGAAGGGGCTGAATCATCATGAAAGAGAGCCTTCTCTAGAATTCTGCAAACACCCACTTGCACTCGAGTTTTTCTTCTTGCATCCAAAGGTATTCTCAGCCCTTCCAAAGCACATGGGAGCTTATTATCTTGGGTCTTTCTTTTCTTCCTTGAAGGAACATCTACCTCGGGCAAGGTAGGCCCTTTCATCTTTCATGTAACTTCTTGTTCTTTTACAATGGGATAGCATGTTAATAGCTCCATGATAGGTCTGTTTCTTTTTATATCACCATGAGGATTTTGCTCTAATTTATCTAATCTTTTTTGCAAGATACCCTGTATGATAATCTATGCTTTGATTATAGCATGTTTATTTCGTTTCTAGGAAGCACTGCGTTACTTGCATGAGCCATCTCTTCTTTACTGTGTTCCTGGTGTAGTCATTTGCATGAGCAATCTTCTCTTATTATGTTCTAGATATGATCATGATTTCAGCAAGTCTTATTGGGTTTGCTCGTCCCATGCATGAATCTTTTGCATGAACCCATTAATCATCATGTTCTAATAAGATAATAATGATCAGATGCATTTCATCATGCTCTTCACACTTGCATGGATCAACTTGCATTAGCATAGATTACCCATCATCTTTCTGGGTTAGTTCTGGATCGGATAGCGGTCTGATCCAGATTTTTCTGGGGAGCACCTATATCGCGCACCAGAGCGGCGCACTTAGCCAGCGCCCCACTCTGGCGCCCCATGCAGGAGCACTAGACTGGTCAGAAGGAAAAGCGCTCCCTTTTGCGTCCCTGTTTGCATGGCTTTCTGATGTTTTTGAGCCTAGTTCTTTTACTGCTTGCTCTTTTTATTCCATGGTTTTGCATGCATTTGTTTTCGATAAAAGCGAGATTGTTTTCTAGCTGTTTTCTCCCTTTGGATATTCAGTCTTGGGCAGGAATTTGGTAGGTTGTTTGCACCTTACTCCTACATGGAGAGTCTATGCATCAGCCCATGATCCAATGTCATGATTGAATCTTGTTTTCTCACTTAGCATGAGATAGGTAGGATCTTGTGTGAGGCTACTAGCCCTTGAGCACAAGGTCCATAGATATTGCATTTGCACCTCTTTCGCTTTTAAGGCATGATTTTCGAATTTTACAAAGGATTTTACACTGCATACTCTTCCAGAATGCATTCTTTAGTGATTTGGCTTTGCATAGATTTCTATTTTCTTTCAGCACATCATTCTGACCCACGTAGAAAGCAACTAGGCAACGCATCAGACTGACGCACTAGTGTGACGCACCAGTCTGGCGCACCTAACCGACGCAGCAGCTTGTTCACAGTAGCACACAACAGGTCTCTATATGATTGCGGCATGTTTTCTTACTTTGATTTGCCTATGCATTTTTCTGGTTTTCTTCCTGGATATGTATTAGGAAGGCATAACTCTGTTTTTAGCCTTTTCCATGCATTTTAGATTGCATTTGGCATATAGCAAGGCAAGGATGAAAACTCACTCGAGATTTTAGATCTTTGATCTCATTATGTAATATTCATGCATCAACAATTGACCCGACGTACGAGTGATACTTCTGAGCATTAGGACACACCCCTACACGTCATGCACCTATATTTTAGACACCACACACATTAGCTTAGCATGGCATATCGCCCTCGGGCGTACAGCAAAGGCTGAAAAGCCGACATTTCATTAGCAATTGAGAAACCAATAGAAGACCGATTTATCGGGCGCACGAGGGTGCCTAATACCTTCCTCGTGCGTAATAGGGATCCTTACCCATATTTCTAGTTTACAAAGACCTTTTCCAATGTTTTTGCATGATTTTCATGTTTTATATGATTTTCCTCGTCTTCCATTTGAATAGACTAGGTGGCGACTCCTGCATTTGCATATTTTTTATTTTTGTCGTGGCTTTGCCGACTTTTGCATATTTTGCCATTCTCGCCGGCATGGTTACAGGAACTGGTGACTCCGCTGGGGATAACCAGATCCCGGCTTTGTTTTGGTTCCTCCTTTGCTTCGGCTTTCTCCTTGCTTGCTTTGTTTTTCCATGCCATGCTTTGTTTAGCGGTGTCTTTTTTGCATACATTGCCTTTGTTATGATTTCCTTTTTCACACTTTTGCTATGTCACCACTTTTGCACATACTATTGCACATGCTTTCGTTTGTTAATTCATGTCTAATTGCATGTTTATTTCCCTTCTTGTATATGCCATGCCTAGGAGATTAGAGACATGCTTGCTCTCCCCTTTTGGTTAATAAAAAACATTACAACCAAAATCAATAAATAAGGCAAACTAGGGACAAATTGCAAATCTTCCCCATGGTTTAATAAGCTTACAAGTAAAAAATTCAAAGCATACATTGCATACATCATATAGGGCATGCATCTTCTCCTCTCCTAGGATTACCTATACAGTCTGCGAAGGACATTTTCCGGTGGCTCATCCTATGGCTTTGGCGTGGGATGAAAAATCGGGTTTGTCCCCCCTTGTCCGGGGT
>JAMKQA010010713.1:0-20907 GCA_024699735.1 Posidonia australis
GATGCCCCATCCGTAATGATTTTTTGCCCTGCAAAGTGTAGCCCACTTGACCAGGTGTAGAGAGGTGGAGGAAGAAGATTTCCAAAGGAATTGACATCAAAGCTTGTCAATTGTTTTTGCCACCTTAGCTGGCAAGTGTAGAACCGACAGATAATAGGTAGGGATGGCTGAGAGGACTGAATTAACCAATGTTAGTCTCCCACCTAGAGATAAGTATTTAGCTTTCCATAATGAAAGTTTTTTAGATAATTTTTCAATAACTGGTGACCAATCTGTAACACTAGCCCTCCTGAAATATAGGGGTAATCCCAGATATCTGATAGGAAGAATAGATGTAGAACAAACAAGAATTTGGGAAGATCTTAGAGTGATGGCATCTGGAACTCCAATACCAGTAAGAGATGATTTCTGAAAATTGATTTTTAACCCTGAGCAAGTTTGGAAACAGCATAGGATCCTCTTGATATTAATTATATTTTCCTCAACAGCTGAGAGAAATAAGATAGTATCATCTGTGTATTGTATATTAACTATGTGTGGCCCACCATTAGGCATTTGGATGTAGATCAGAAGACAGAAACAGATCAGCAACTCGAAAAATGCCAGGATATAGATCAGAAGCCAGAAAAAAACTCCAGATATCCCTTGCAAAGATACAATTTAAAAACAGATGGTTATTACTTTCAGTGTGAGCAGAGCAAAATATGCACAATGAAGACCCAGACCAGCCTCTCTTGAGCAGATTCTCCTTTGTTAAATTCTTATTCTTAATAACTAACTAAGAGAAAAGCTTAATTTTTAATGGGGTATTACTTTCCCACAGACATTTATAAAAAGGATTACAAAGACCCCCATCATTAAATAGTCTGTAAGCTGTCTTCACTGAAAAGGTACAATTCTTGCTATGTAACCAGTTACAGATGTCATTACTGATTCCCAAATTTAAGGATTGCATAATGTTAACAAAACATTCTAGTTGAGATTGAAGTATTATGGGTTCAACTGAATGACAATAGGCTAGATTAAACAATCTATTAAAATCTGATAAAAATAAATCCATAGTTGTTCACCATGAGGGTGTCAAAGGAGCAAATTTTCCTATATTTGCATATGAGAATTTAATTTCCAACAGCATATGAATTTGGTTTACCTATAGAGTAATGAATTCAGATAAAACCGAGTGTATATTCATTCAATATCATCTGGTGTGCATCCGTATCAAGTATTTAAAAGAAGTGTGAGGCTAATTGCAAATATGAGGTTAACAATAGTCTTAGGTTACGAGTGAAAAGGTGAAAAATTAGATGAGATTAAATAGGATGCACATGGATGCATTTAGGATCAAATGCATTCTTTTTGAAACTGAAAAAAAAATGCAACAATTAATTTTACAATTTTTTTTATAGTCATAGTACTGAGATGTAATTTTAGAGGTGTAAAGTCAGACTTTTTAATTTCGATCATATTGCAAAAAATATAAAAGAAATATATGTATATTCATAAATTACCATTTAAAGATATAATTGATCGAATCTACATGTTTTTTTTATTAAAATCGATAAATATCATTCATTGTCATTCACTTGGTTATGAAAGTCACCACCAAGTAATAAAAAATTCACAAAATTTAATTTAATGGTCAATTAGAATTCCAAAAAATATTACAGGCTAACTTGAGAATTTATATCTACACACGCACGCAAGCACACGCGCGCACACACACACACGAACGCACGCACAAGCACACATGCATACACACACACGCACACACAAAAAAATTCGAATTAGAACATATGATGTAAGTTTTGAGTTTTTTGAAAAATTACGTGCATTTAGGGTCAAATATACTAACATGTAAAGTATTCCTTAATTAGATATACATATATGCAAAAGATGATATATTTGAAGACGTATTAGGTGCACTCTGAGCTCAATTAAGGTAAAGTGAGCTTAATATCGATTTAAATACAATTCAACATGTAAATCAAAATTCAAATCATAGATCTTGATATACATCATTTAAAATAGCTACAAAACAAATTCTAGGTCATTTGCAAACTTTTAGCATATTAATCTACTCATTATAAATTCAATAAATGATAATCTAAGGTACTACAAAAACATTGGAATTCAAAAAATAGTGTTTTCTACAATGAAAAATCAGATTTGAGTTCATTTAAGCAAAATTAGCTTTAAGTATATAGGATCCCCATTGATATATATTAACAAATACTAATACAACTTTTGTATGAAAGCATGCCATACAGATGTAGCAAATGTACATTTGATAAATAAATGATTAGTTGTTTCCTTATAACCTCTGTAAAAGATACAAATCTCAGAACCAGTCCAGCCCCTCTTATAAAGGTTGACTTTAGTTAAAATCTTATTAAATAGAACCAACCAGGAAAAGAGTTTTACTTTTAAAGGAGTCCAGTTGAGCTAGATGTGATCATAAAAATGAAACCTTAGCCCACCATCATTTATTATCTTATAACCAGAATTGACTGTGTAGTAACTAGTGGCAGGAGTCCACTCAATAGTGTCTTCTTCAGGATTGAGCAACAAAGTGTTAAGAATATCTGCGAGGATATCAGTCTATGCTTGTATGTTGTCAATGTTGGGTAAAGATGGAGTACCATAAAATAATTTGTGAAAATCTGCTCGGTAAATTTCAATTGTTCTCGCAATTGAAGCCTTTTTAAATTTTGCAAGTTTAAAAAGATCAGGGAGTATAGTCATTATTTTTTCCCTGTACTACCATTTATTTTCCCAGAAAATAATATTATGACCATTTTTAACTTGAAAAGTGGTAAAATTATTAAAGAAATTAAAACAGGCCCTGATTTCCTGCCAAATAGGCGAAGATCTTCCAGTAGAGATATTCAAAAGTGCCCCTGGCCAAGATCTTGAGAAGTATCTGGCCGTTAGAATTTCTTTCCACTTTAGAGAGTAAGAGTTTGATAAGAGCTGCCAAAGGAGCTTAGTTTTTAAGGTTAAATTTAAACATTTGATATTTATGATGCCCCATCCGTAATGATTTTTTGCCCTGCAAAGTGTAGCCCACTTGACCAGGTGTAGAGAGGTGGAGGAAGAAGATTTCCAAAGGAATTGACATCAAAGCTTGTCAATTGTTTTTGCCACCTTAGCTGGCAAGTGTAGAACCGACAGATAATAGATAGGGATGGCTGAGAGGACTGAATTAACCAATGTTAGTCTCCCACCTAGAGATAAGTATTTAGCTTTCCATAATGAAAGTTTTTTAGATAATTTTTCAATAACTGGTGACCAATTTGTAACACTAGCTCTCCTGAAATATAGGGGTAATCCCAGATATCTGATAGAAAGAATAGATGTAGAACAACCAAGAATTTGGGAAGATCTTAGAGTGATGGCATTTGGAACTCCAATACTAGTAAGAGATGATTTCTGAAAATTGATTTTTAACCCTGAACAAGTTTGGAAACAGCACAAGATCCTCTTGATATTAATTATATTTTCATCAGCGGCTGAGAGAAATAAGATAGTATCATCTACGTATTGTATATTAACTATGTGTGGTCCACCATTAGACATTTGGATGTCTGAAATCAAGTTGTGATCCACAGCTAGAGATAATATCCTATTAAGGATGTAAGTAACAACTATAAATAGAAATAGAGATAATGGATCTCATTGTCTTAATCCATTAGAGATTTGGAAGAAACTTTTGGAAAACCCATTGATTAAAATAGAAAATCTAACAGTGGAAATGCACATCTTTATTTAATTTATCCATGTGGCACCCCAACCCATTCCTGTTCATGAGATCTGTACATGTGTTGTTTTTTCACATGAGAAATAGTCTTTAGATGGAAGAGAGAGAGAGAGAGTATTCATGCTGGTGACCTTGGTCAACCAGTACAAAGGACTAGTCGTTGTTAATTATTATTGCTGCTGTTGTTTTGAGTATGTTAGACAGGATTCATGTTGTTGTTGTTGTTGTTCTGAGCATGCTGTTGTTTCAATTATTATCCTATTTCCTGGGCATCTGATTGACTTAGGACTCCATTGATTGTTGTTTCACTTGGTTCCAGAAAGTATCAGGAAAGACGTGGGAGTTTACTGTCTTATTTTATCTCTATTCCAACCAGAGAAAAGTTATTTTAATACTGGTCTATCCAGATCTAGATCTAAACTATCATGCCGTTGGGGATTAGATGGTAATCACCTTTGGGTGGTTCAGAGAATAATAGTACATGATCCATTGGAATCAGGACTTTTAAGTCTTTCTCAAGGGATTAATTAACATCTTAAAGTTAGATCTCCAAATTGTGCAGAATAACACCAGACAAATGATGATAGTGCTATATTGCACCAGGGAGATCTATGTGGGGGCAAATGGACACTTTTCTTGGAATTCTCTGGGACCTATGTCCAGTCTTGATAATTCACATCACATTGCCTTTCTGCAATGCTCCTTATGAATATTTTAAATCCCCTAATCATTTTTACCCAACGTTAACTTTGCCCTTTCACAAAAACAGATAGCTGCATGTCTGCATGTGTGTTTAAGCAGAAGGGCTTAGCATACAATGATAATATGTAAACATGTTTTGCATGTCTGCATGTGATTACTCAGCACATTTTTCTTGTTTGTCTATTTGTTTCTCATGATCCCTTTGCTCTTTCTCCCCCCTCTGCAAATTTGATTCTGGGACAAACCCAACTTTCCATTTCTGTCCCGTTCATGAGAAAGCAAATATAAAACGGAAGAGGTCTTTGTCAAGACATGTCGTTTCTGTAAACATGTTGATTATATTTAAGGCAGGAGAAGCCTTTCGATTTTGACGGCCAGCACTATATATATTATTATGCTTGTGGTTGTGTAGGGTTTGTGCGAACTATACATCAGAATTGGTTAGAATTGGAAAATTTTGGTGTTGGGTTATTTTCTTGGGATTAGAAATTTTTATCTTTGGTCGGTAGAGTTTTGAATTCTTAGAATTTAGTTTGTTTTTTTGAAGGATCTGAGATGGATTCATCCATCTAACATGGTAGAAAAGAAATCCATGGAATTAATATTTTTCTATTTTTTTAGAGGAAAATCAACTTTTTTCTGATTTCACCCTTTTTTCAATCAAACTATACCGGAATTTGACCACTAAATGAGAATCAAATACCTGATTTAGGAGAAACTTTTCTTAATTCCCTTCAAACCAAACAGCCCCTATGTATCTTGTTGGTTCTCTCTCTTTCTCTCTCAGTCATGACAATGATACACTAATTGATTTTGGAGGTGATTGGTACCTACTCTTTTTCCACTCTACAAAATTAAACTATAGTTGGTTTAGATTCTTATGGAAATCATTTTATAGTTAGAATATGAACTAATGAGAAAATATAGTTAACTTAATTAGATATAATAGTTGTCGCAATTTATATTATACAAATTTAACAAAAGCCAAAAGTTGAGTTGTATGAGTTTCTGATTGGAAGTTAGATTCTATGGAAAACTCATAAGCTTAAATCTAAAGCTAGATACAACCAAAGTAAGAATGTTTTTAGCAATGCCAAGAAAATTATCGGATAATTTGATCTAGCATAATGAAACCAGTGATCCAATAATTTGAATCAGATTCATGTTTTATTAACAAACTTCAATAAAATTTGTTTTAGACTTTGTTTGGAATTATAATTTTTAATCAAAAACCAGTTCTTTGTGAAAAGTAATATATTTTAGCTTTTCTGTCAACTACGCTTTTATTCAAATCATAGAAAGGTTGATCATTTTCTTTTGAAAAAATTCTAGATGAAAGACATGTTTGGAATTACTTATTTTTTGAAAAAGTACTTTTTAACAAAATTTGAAGTTTGAAACGTAGTTTTAGTAGTTTTTTTTTTGAACTTATTCGAAGACCACAGTGTTAGTTTCTCTTTGATTCGTGGTGCACACGAGATCAAGGTTCAATGTGTACATCTTAATCTTCTTATGATTTGTGAATTGTTCGATTTGATTCTAACTCTTCAATTATTTTAAGAATTTTCTTTAATATTCTAAGGTAACATATGGTAATGGTTACATCATTACGGGAAAATCAATTATTTTCATAAATAGTGTTTTAAAAAGTCAGTCTACCGTAATTTTTTGAAATCAACATTTTTTAAAACTTCTATATATAAACAAAAAGCTAAAATATCGGAATAATTTGACATAAAAATGGTGTTTAATTCAATTTTTAAGGAATAAATCTTTTTTTCTTTGGTAAAAACTAGTTCCAATGATTATTACCAAATAGACTCTTTATCTAATCTTCCACCTTGAGTTGAGTCTCTAGGACTGGAAATTGGACATGGATCTTGAGAACTTCCAAATGATGTGACCTGGTTTTCATTCTACTGCCCAGGTAGATGAAACGTAAGGGGCATGATCTAACTAGGCAAGCTTTTGATCATATCTCTAGTAATCTTCTATGATTGCTATTTGTGTGAGTGAAAAAAAAGAAAGAAAGAAGATGAGACTTGTAACAGCAATGGATCATCCAAGAGCTTCAATGCTCAAGAGTCCAAATTAAACACATATTTTAATAACCTTCTTCTCTACTTTCCAATTCTATTAACTCCTGAAAATTGGCTACACACCCTTGATTCTTTTGTTTGGATAATATTATGTTATTTTAGAAACTATAGCTTCCCTCAACAAATTTATGTATCTTAAAATTCAACATGTTTTGTTAAATTCTAATCATTAAATTTTAAATTTTAAATTAAAAATTAACAGTAGAATAACTCAGATTAGAATGAAATTTTAATACACAGTAGATTTTTTTATAGATTAATTAATCATATAATTAGATTTTATTTGTAAAAACAAAAAAAATAAAAAAAAGATGTCTACAGAAAAAATACCCTGCAGACACCTGCAGGGATCATGTTCTGAAATAATAATCAGTCTGAAGGGCCTAGGAATATCCATGCATGCATGTCTTTGGAATATTGGAACTCAAACCATTGAAACTTTATACCTATGCCCACAAATAAAGCATAAAGTCTTCTGAAACCTTGTAAGAAAAGGGCGGAAACCCTTTGAAGAAAGAAATCAGCATCGTTTGCATTAATTAAAGAGAAAGGAGAAAGTCAGAAAGATGTGCACGTTTCTGTAGATTCAGATTTTGCAGAAACCACTTCCCATTCTGATGCTAAAGTGGAAGTTTTTACTGCATGCAAGAGTTTGCTGTTCGCATGTAAAAGAACCCCTCATCTAACCAACTGCTAAAGACATTTTTTTTTTAAAACACAAAAACCCTTTAATGAAGAGTCCCATTTCACTGTTTAAGCTTGTACTTAGCAACCTTAACCGTTGGTTTTAGTTTTTTTTTTAATACTTATGATGGCGTAATTTTTGACTAATGATAATAGATAAGGGACCAAGTGGCTAGTTGTAGAACCAGGCCACGCATGTGATGTATCTTTCAATTTTATTTTATTTAGTTAAAATATTAACATGATGGATTTAACTATATTATTACAGAGTGCATGTGATTAGTTTTAATTTAACATGATTATTATATAACACTTTAGCTAAGGGTCCGTCGTCGCTAGTTTTAGTAAATATCAATAATTCTAGTTTTAAAATTTATACTTTATTGGAAGATGAAAAGTTAAAGAATTTTTGAAATTTGAATGTAACTTAGGCCATGAAGTGAAAAATAAAGTGGTATATTCAGATTATTTATTTTCAAGATAAAAATGAGTCACCTACCACTACATTGGTTGTAGGTGGCAAACATCAAAGTTTTCTCCCGTGAATGATATGTGCTTAAGCTTCTTGTAATCCAATTATCATATACCTTCGTTTAAGCGTCGCAAGCTTTAAATGTTTTTGTGTATATTTAAGCGGTTTTTATTGTAAAATTTTAGCACTTAGATAATTTTTTATTAATCAATGGGAGAAAAGAGGAGGTACAAATGTGTCTCAACATTCTACACATATATCGAATGGACTTCCAACTTCCCATTACTCTTAAATCATATGACTCTAATTAGTGATGACGAGGATAACACTATTAGAATTTTAATGAGCTCTTATATTTTACAAAAATCCAAATAATTAGATAGAGTGGTGGAGCACACCAAGTTACAAGTCTAATTCAACTATTTATATGACCAAATTAAATCATGTCATATCTCAACAATCTTTCCCATGTGCATCTAGTTTTCACAATTGGTAGAAGCTTTGGAAGATATGATTTTCTTCCTCATAATTGATCTCCATTAGGGTCAAACATTAGAAGAGTTCTGTGATCGTTTGTTGTAGTACTTGATTCTTCTTAGGAAATCTCATAATTGATTCCTCATTTGTTGACGCCTAGCTCCTCTCTGCATAGGCGACATAACACTCTTCTTGTTTCAGTACCAATTGATGCAAAATAGGAATGACGAGGATAAGATAAACGTTAAAAGAACACAAATATAAACATACTTTTCAAGGCATAGTAGATAATTATCTCTAATCTTAATTCAAAAGTAATAAAAATCATCTATTACATCCACAGGTGTACTATACATAGACATAACTCTAATTTAAATTTAAAACACAAAACTAAACTAAGCAGTGTTGATTTCTAACAAACTTCAAATTTAAACTTAAAACAAATTAATAACTCAAACTAATTTAAATTTAACTATATTCCTATTTGTGATATTATGTAAAATATCCATTTCTAATGTAATTAATTATATAATATCAAAATAATAAAAATACTTCATCTCATCACACATGAGATAACATGCATTGCATTCATGTTCATGAGTCATAATTCACCTCTGTAACACTGCCGACTAACATCAGATATGAAACTTTTTAATGCCTTTATAGAGAGTAACTTTCTAGTGGATTTATCCCCAAGTAGTTTTAATACACCTGGTCTAACATGCAATCCCAACGCACTATGGTCAAGCTTGATAGATTCCTCTTATCACTAGATTGGACAGGTAGATTCCCCAACTCTTATTGACTGGGCAATACTAGGGTGACTTTTGATCACATTCCTATCACTCTTAACACCATACCCATAGATTGGGTCTCTGTTCCTTTTAAATTCTACAAATCCTGGTTTCTTATTGAGGGATTTATACCCTTCATAGAAAATTACTGGCAAAAAACCCATAATATCTGTCTCTCCACCTCTCCTGTAGTGAAATTTGCATTCAGACTGAAATTTTTAAAAAATCAGATAAGAGGTTGGATTAGACCTGCTAGGGAGGCAAGATATAACAGACTACTGTCTATTGAGTCTCAAATTGTTCTCATTGATACTTTAGCAAAATCCTCCCAGGTCCAAGGCAATCTTGTGATTTTAAAGAGAGATCTCTCAAGTGAACACTACAATTTGTTGCAAGAACAAGAAGTTTATTGGAAGCAAAAATCTAGAATTCAATGGCTTAAAGAAGGGGATTTAAACACATCCTTCTTTCATAACATGGTTAAGTGTAGGAGAAGAAAAAATGCCATCCATTCCCTGAAGATTAGGGACAACCTTACCTATTCTCCCACTATAATATCTAAGGAAGTGGAGGAACACTTTTCAAGACTATTCAACAATCTTAAAGGATATATCCCAACTCTAGACTGGGACATATTAATTTCTACAAAAATACAAATCCCTGAGACCTTGGAAGAAGTCTTCTCTGTAGAAGAAATTTACAAAATTGTTAAGCTATTGCCTAGAGATAAGGCCCCTGGCTCTCATAGATTTTCTCTGTGTTTTTTCCATCAATTATGAATTCGTTAAAATCAGATGTACTTGAGGTATTCAACAGTCTACATGCTTCTACAGATACTAATTTTCTAGAATCCATTAATCAAACCTTTATCTCCCTTATCCCTAAATTGGAAGGTGCACAATGTATTAGAGACTTCAGACCTTTAATTAATGGTTCTCCCAAAGGACTTTTTAAAACTTCCAATGGATTAAAACAAGGAGACCCATTATCACCCCTACTCTTTATCGTCGTTACTAACATCCTTAATAGGATGTTATCGCTTGCTGTGGAAAGTAATTTGATTTCAGGCATTCAGCTGCCTAATGGTGGACCACACATAGTTAATATACAATACGCAGATGACACTATATTATTTCTATCAGCTACTGAGGAAAATATAGTTAACATTAAGAGAATTCTATGTTTCTTTCAAACTTGTTCTGGATTAAAAATAAATTTTCAGAAATCTTCTCTCATTAGTATTGGGGTTCCTGATGACTCCACCATTAGATCTTCCCATAATCTTGGTTGTTCTACATCTCATCTTCCTATCAACTATCTGGGTTTACCCCTACATTTAAGGAGGGTAAATACTACAGATTGGTCACCAGTTATCGAAAAACTATCAAAAAAATTCTCTTTGGAAGGCCAAGCAATTATCTTTAGGTGGTAGACTTACCCTGGTAAATTCTGTCCTCTCAGCCATTCCTACTTATTTCCTATCTGTTCTTTACCTGCCAGCTAAAGTGGAGAAAGTAATTGACAAAATAAGGTGTAAATTCCTTTAGAAATCCTATTCTTCTTCTTCCTCTACTTACCATTTGGTTAAATGGGCAACATTGTGCAGAGCAAAAGTTCATAATGGATGGGGAATCATAAACATTAAAAGTTTTAACATAGCTTTGAGAGCTAAGCTGCTATGACAGCTATTTTCTAACTCTCACTCTCTTAAGTGGAAAGAAATTTTAAAAGTTAGATATTTTTCTAGATCATGGCTAGGAGCACTTCTAAATACATCAACTGGAAGAACTTCTCCAATCTAGCAGGAAATAAAGGGTTGTTTCAATTTATTCAATAATTTCACCACTTTTCAAATAAATAATGGTAAAAACACTATTTTCTGCGAAAATAGATGGTGTTGCGGGGGAAAACTGAAGAATATTCTCCTAGATATTTTTAAGCCGGCTAAATTTAAAAAGGCCTCAATTGTAAAATCAATTGAAATTTATAGAGCAGACTTTGCTAATTTATTTACTAGTCCTACATCACATGACAACATAGTCAATATACAAAATCAGGCCGACATACTTACAGATATTCTAAACAATATAATGCTTCATCCTGAAGAGGACACTTTGGAGTGGACTCCCTCTAAAAACTGCTATACTATCAATTCCGCCTACAATGTTTTAAACGATGGTGGACTTAGATTTCAATTTCACGATCATATCTGGCTTAGCTGGGTCCCTTTAAAGGTTAAACTATTTTCATGGTTGGTTTTACTCAATAAGGTTTTGACTAAAGTCAACCTACGCAAAAGGAGTTGGAATGGCTCTGAAATATATATCTTTTGTACAGGTTATGAGGAAACAACTAATCATTTATTCCTCACCTGTCCCTTCGCTACAACTATATGGAAGGCTTTTATTCAGGGTCCTTTATACCCTACTATAAGTTTTATTACTGATTTATTTTCATTCATTATTCCCCTGATATTTGAATTCTCCGTTAAAGGCAGACATACTTTGATTCAGACGATTCTGTGGTCTAATTGGAAGGAACGGAATAACAGAATTTTTAAGAGAATATGTAAATCTCCTTATCTTATTATTAACGAAATTTTATCTGTTTGTCATTACTGCATTAAATACTTGAGTA
Organism: Posidonia australis; assembly: GCA_024699735.1. Classification (NCBI taxonomy): domain Eukaryota; kingdom Viridiplantae; phylum Streptophyta; class Magnoliopsida; order Alismatales; family Posidoniaceae; genus Posidonia; species Posidonia australis. Next base: position 11,623 of record JAMKQA010010713.1, read on the forward strand.
AAGGATTTGAAAATGAAGAGGATCTTCGTGCAATATCAACCTTGGAACATGAACGAGATATGGAGCACGCAACTCATGCTCCCCAAATTAACAGGCAACTGGATACCAACCAGCCCCTCCTGACTTCAAGGGATGAAATCTCATCTTTTGATTAATATTTTGTTAATCGAACTTTACAATTTCATACATTTTGAACACTCTATTTTAGCCTGATGTTGGCTGCGATTCCTTCTAGGGTCTATATTTTTGTTCCATCAAGTCTGTATTTTGATGAACAATACTCTGCTGTGATTTTTTGACTTGGTGTGATTGTATTTCAGTTCAATCAATATATCACCGTTTACCAAGAAAAAAAGATACTGCTGACTAACAACCTCTTCTATTCCTACGTTTTTTGTGATTTTGTCCCATGCATGTACGTGTTAGGCTTTTGGCATGGTGTGGAGCTCCAACTCACAAACACATGGTGTGTTGCCACCGACATGGAAAAGAATGGAAGGGATTGTAGCTAGACCTGGCAGGTCCACTTAGAAGGATAGTATAATATATCAGATTTCAGATTAGGAAAACAATAACTGGATTCTCCTTGAAACAAATTGGGAGTCGTGAAAATGCTCATTGGCTTCTCTCTACTGTTGCTTTCAAATCATGCTATGTATTGATATTGACAACATAAACAAAGTGGCAACCAATTACCAATTACATGGTGTAGTTTATCAGAGGAGTGAAACTTTCATCTTCCTCCTAAATTCGAATTTCATAGACCACTGGATGACAATCCTCTATCATCTCAACCATAAACTGGGTGGCTTGGCTCTACCTACTGGAAATTTTCCTGTCCGGGGCAAGAGGGAAACCAACCACTTATAACTACTGTTCAAAGAGAGACAAGAGACTTCACCATGAGGGTGTCAAAGGAGCAAATTTACCTATATTTGCATATGAGAATTTAATTTTCAACAGCATATGAATTTGGTTTACCTATAGAGTAATGAATTCAGATAAAACCGTGTGTATATTCATTCAATATCATCTGGTGTGCATCCGTATCAAGTATTTAAAAGAAGTGTGAGGCTAATTGCAAATAATTAGATGAGATTAAATAGGATGCACATGGATGCATTTAGGATCAAATGCATTCTTTTTGAAACTGAAAAAGAAAAATGCAACAATTAATTTTACAATTGTTTTTATAGTCATAGTACTGAGATGTAATTTTAGAGGTGTAAAGTCAGACTTTTCAATTTCGATCATATTGCAAAAAATATAAAAGAAAATTATGTATATTCATAAATTACCATTTAAAGATATAATTGATCGAATCTACATTTTTTTTTTATTGAAATCGATAAATATCATTCATTAACATTCACTTGGTTATGAAAGCCACCACCAAGTAATAAAAAGTTCACAAAATTTAATTTAATGGTCAATTAGAAATCCAAAAAATATTACGGGCCAACTTGAGAATTTATATCCACACACACGAGCACAAGCACACGCGCGCACGCGCGCACACACACACACGAACACACATGCACACACACACACGCACACACACACAAAAGTTCGAATTTGGAACATATGATGTAAGTTTTGAGTTTTTTGAAAAATTACGTGAACATGTAAAGTATTCCCTAATTAGATATACATATATGCAAAAGATGATATATTTGAAGACGTATTAGGTGCACTCTGAGCTCAATTAAGGTAAAGTGAGCTTAATATCGATTTAAACACAATTCAACATGTAAATCAAAATTCAAATAATAGATCTTGATATACATCATTTAAAATAGCTACAAAACAAATTCTAGGTCATTTGCAAACTTTTAGCATATTAATCTACTCATTATAAATTCAATAAATGATAATCTAAGGTACTACGAAAACATTGGAATTCAAAAAATAGTGTTTTCTAAATGAAAAATCAGATTTGAGTTCATTTAAGCAAAATTAGCTTTAAGTATATAGGATCCCCATTGATATATATTAACAAATACTATTACAACTTTTGTATGAAAAATGGATAACTTTTTGGTGTGGATATTTAATTGGAGAAAATGTATTAATATTTCAAATCACAACTAGATTTTTTTTTTTTGATATCGGTATGCATATATTTTCTCTTTGCGGAGGCATGAGATTCGAACCTGAGAGGGAGGTGAAAGTTCCACTCCTCCTGACCAACTGCATCATGATAGTTGGTTAATCACAACTAGATTTTGAGGATATGTGTTTCCATATATGAATTCGATTTGTTGGATATATTTTAGATAAAAATCTAGTAGTTTGGATACAAATGCGTAGTGAATTTTTGTATCTTTCAAACTTCTCAGGTGATAAAAACAGCCAAGGGACAAAAATAAGAAAGAGGACCATACATGGCCTATAATGGTGCATGGGATTATCTAGGCGATGTGGATATTTCAAAATGGTATCATCTTAGTAGTAGGAATGTCGAGCTATGTTGCTCAGGAAAAGGACTTATCAAGGGTCGAGTGGATACCTTCATATTGTAGATCTATTATGTTTTCGATTCTTATAACTTCGATTTTTATTTTGTACCTTCTTTTCTTGATGATGCTTATTATAATGAGAATCACAGAATCATTTCCTCAAGACACATCATCCATTAAACCGTAGTATTGGCATTTATACCTTCGTAAGTCATTGTGATTGAGATAAGTTGATTATTTCAATTAGTTAATAAATTTAATTTATTTCCACTAGAACATCAACCGTATCAGGCCCTTGACCTGGCAAAGAGTAGAGTTTCATCAATACTGAAATGACAGGATCGAAATAGGTGTTCCATTCACGTTCATGGCGATTTTACAAGGATGCCCATTTTTTGAGGTTTTGAACCAAAATCCATCAAGTTTCTGGTTTAACCAGCTGTTCCGGTTTATAAAATAGAATTATATAAATTTAAACTTATTTTACACACCTGCAAGATACACAGAAATGCAGCAGTTATTTAATAGGTAGAATAGATGAATGCAGAATAATGGCGGAAAGCAATTTAGCTGCTGGCATTCTCTCCTTCGCTCTTGCCAACTTCTCCTTTCAAGAACTGAGCAAACCAGCGCGCTGACAATTTGGGGTACCTCGTGAGATCATTTTTATAATCGACATAAACCAGCCCGAACCGCTTTGTATATCCTTGAGCCCACTCAAAGTTGTCCAAAAGAGACCATGCAAAATATCCACGGACATCGGTACCATCCCTGTCACAAGGAACGATGAATTCTTTTCAGCTTCATTTATCTTCTCCCAAGTAATACATACAGGATTCGTTGCATAGTCGTTATTTCAAACAAACATCATAAATCAGCTTCAAAATTGATATCAAAACAGTATCAACAAACACGATGTTTTCCAAAAGAGAAATATAAACATAGATGCCTGCGTGATATGCATAGCAAATTATTGAGAGAACTTAAATCTTCTAAAATCAAATACATCAGTGTACAGGGTAATATTAAAATAATACGCAATAGCACTAAGTGATAACAACATGGATTTGTTTGACATTGTCATGTTGTCAGTTTTCAATGAAATCATTTGAAATTAGTATTTGAAAAGGGAGAAAAAGCATACCTGTAACTGCTCCTAGAATTCATTATAATTCAGAAGTAATTTGAAGTGAAGTCAAATGATCGCTAAGGTACTTACAGGCCACAAAATTGTTTGGTGCTTTGGTTTTTTAAAGGCATGAGATGCAACATCAAGTAGGCAGTAACATGGGTACATTGAGGTGTGGCATACTCGGAAAGGGACTGCAATTTTGAAGATAAAGGAAGACTAATGAACATTCTACAAATGGAAGAAATAGAAGGGGGAAATTCCTCTAGTGAAAAAAATCATTCTTTAAAATTCGCACAAGAAAATGGGAGAAATAGTAGTACACAAAGCACAATTCTACTTCATTCCTGCTCCTATGAACCAAACCTTACTGTTAAGACAAATATTACTTTTCTAAATATGTTCCTGTGATTGATGGATAAATCTTCAATATTTCTAAATAAATCAAATGGAGAACAACAGGTAGTTGGACAAGGTCAAGAGAATTTCATTTAGAACTGAATATAATAAATCATGTGAACCTCATTGCATCGATTGGTTAGTGTAGTGGTTAACATGGTACCAGCCCAACAAGGTTCAAGTCTCGTCCGTAATACACTTATTTGCTTTCCAGTTGAATATGTTCTATCATGAACTCAACACATTCCAGTCGTGCATGATCTTTGTGATTCTGTACCACAACATGTTACGGGTTTAGATTTATCCATCAACCATAGTGGGGTTGTAAGTGGGGGTGTTGAACATAATAAATCATGTGAACCTTGTTATAACACAATTGGTTTCAGTGTAGTGGTAACAGGTAGCAAAATGTGACTGAGTATAAAGGACGTCCTTGAGCAAGAACCCAAGTTTGCTAGTTATGAACATATCCACAATAGGAAAACAGACCAATATTCTACACTAAGCAAACTAAAAAAGGGCCTCCCTATCAGGGCAATTTCGCTGAAATTGTAATCCAAGAAAGCAAGCACAAAGTGTCTTATACATGCATAAAGGAAAGGATAACTAATGCACCTGATTGTTTTGAAGAAAAGGAGAATTGGTGCACCTAATTGTTTGAGCACTTGTTGGAAGGTATACCTTGTTAGTGTTATATTTAGGTAGCGTTTGGTAAGGATTATAGGTAAACTAATTATAATGAAAAGCTAACTTTTTTCAAAAAACTGTCGCCGATAGTTTTTCATTTTTAACGTTTTCGGTGAGTTTTACACATAAGAATTAAACTGTCGTTTTTAAGTAAGCAAGCTTTTTTTAAGTGTTTGGTTCAACTTTTTATCCATAAGTGATTATTTCCAATAAACTGTGGAAAATAATCGTTACCAAATACTACCTTAGTATGTTAGTAGATTAATGAATTTTGTATGTTATATGGATCCTATCTCTTATAACCCACCATATATATATACATATGTAATACTCTTCTTTGATGACAATTATCACTTTTCTTTCAACACAACATGGTACTAGAGCCCTGTTAGCAACCTTAGCCAACACAGGAACCCACCAACCACCACTCCTGATGCCGCCAACCTGCCGTCCACTGGATTCCAGCCAGCCTGCCGCCATTGACACAACTAGTTGCCACCAGCAGCCCTTGATCCAACCTTTCCCACTGTCTAGTAGTCCTCCAGCGATCGGACAGCACTCCAGGGGCTACTTTCAGCCCCAATCGTCCCTCTTCCACAGCCAAATGACCTGATCCGATAGTTCAGTGCAAGTTTTGGGGCATCCGACGGTTTTTGCAACCATCATTGGTTATCCAAGTTTATGTTGCTGCTAGTAAGTGTGTAATACCTATTTTCTTTAGGGTAACAAGTATATGCTCTACGTATTTTTGAGACCTTTTTTAGTTCATATAGGCCTTTCCTACTGCACAAATCTTTTTTTTTTGTTTGACAAATTTGGCAAGTTCAGATCTTATCCATGGTATCTTCTTGTGACTCATTACTCAAAGACCTTTTTGCTACATCAATCAAGTTGACGGGGAAGAATTATCTGTTGTAGTCTCAAACTTTAGAGACATTCCTTAGCGACCACTGGAAAATACGACACATCACACATCCTCCATCTGATTTAAGGATGTAACGTATGAGGATTGGTTTGTTAATGACTGTGGAGTTATTTCTTGGATAGTGAATAGTATGGATGAAGGCGTTGCTTGGTCGGTCATGATGTTAAAGCCTGTAAAGAAGATTTGGAATACTCTTCATAGTACTTGTTTAAATGTGAAGAATAGTGTCAGAATTTGTGAGATCTATAAGTAATTATTCATACACAAGCAAGGGAACCACTCCATACAGGATTTTTACAATACCTTGATATTTCTGTTAGATGACTTAGAGGTGCATCAACCTCTTATGGCAGATCTTTTCAAGATGGAGTACAGAGAGAAGTTAACAGTGGCGATCTTCCTAGTCGACCTACAACTTGATTTTGCCAGTCAGATTAAAGTACAGATTCTTGGTGTCGACTTTATTCCCACTCTCTAGTTGACTTTTTCACAAGTTTTACGTGTTTCTATTGGTTCTCCAACTTCTTCTGCTGTTTCAAATTAGACAGCAATGGTGTCATCCATGAGAGGACGTGGCACACGATATACTCGTAGACGTGGTTGTGACGTTCATAAGTGTGATCATTGTAGTCGTAGTAACCACACATCTGACAGATGCTGAGACAAATTTGAACAATCTCCTTTGACACATCGTGCATCATTTGAGTCACTTGCCTTAGATTCTCCATCATCGAGATCACTGTGATTATTTCCCAGGTCAAGTATGACTAGTTCCTTCATATGCAAACCACTAAGTCCACTACGACTACCTCCCATCCCACTACTTCAGGTACACATGCTTTGTTTGTTTCCTGAGACAGTGATTAGATTATAGACTCGAGAGCTTCCATCCACATGATAGGTACTCGAGATCTCTTCACCAGTCTTTTTTAGTTATTAGACATCAATATTATTTTTATAGTTGATGGTCGAAGTTGCCTAGTAGCCAGGAAAAGAGCAGTTCATGCTTCTTTTCAAATCACTTTTGAAAACTCCTTTTTGTTCTTGATTTTCCTGTAAATTTACTTTCCATCAGTACAATCACTAAACAATTATATTATTTTATAGCCTTCTATTTTTTCCATTGTACTTGATTTACAGACAAAAAGGAGAATTGGTTTACACTGTGAGCAAGACCACGGTGTGTATCTGCTAGTCCATGATGATATTCCACGAGGATTTGCTATTGCTACTTCAACAGTGAATTCTTCCTTGTCATGGCATTGTCATTTAGGGCATTTGTCCTTTTGTTGCCTTTAATAGGCTATTCCATGAGTATCTTTATGGTCATTTGTTTGTAAATCATGTCAATTAGGTAAACATCATCATACTACTTGTAAGCGTCAGTCATGAACTATCCTAGATATCACAATGAACTAGATCAAAAGGACTTTGACCCCAAGTTAAAGACACCCATGATTTATCTATTTCTGATTATAGATATTATATCGTTTTCATTGATAATTTCTCTCATGTATCTTGAATGTACCTCTTGAAGGATAAACAACATGCATTTGAAATGATTAAAAAATATTTTACTGAAATTATGAATCAATTTTCTATCTTAGCTAAGGTTTTCCATACTGATAATGAACTAAAATTTTTACAAACCAATCTTCAAGACTACTGTTCCTCTAAGAAAATCTTGCATTAAATCTCATGTGCACATACTTTTCAACAGAATGATGTGGCTGAACGCAAACATTGCCATATTTTGGATGTGACACACATCATCATAGTTGAGAAACAAATTTCTAGGTATTTGTGGTCTAATACTGTGCTTATTATTGTATACTTGATTAATCGTATGCTTTCTACTCCTTTTAGGGATAAATTCCTCTTAGAAGATTATATCCCAATTAGGAGTTGTTTGTCCTTCAACCCAAAATATTTAGTTATGTTGCATTTGTTCAAAATCACACATTTGTGCTAGATAAACTTGCACCTCGAGCCTTGAAATATGTCTTTGTGGGATACTCTAAAACTCAAAAAGAATATTGGTATTTTCACCCACTCACGCGTCATTATATTATTTCTACTGATGTCACTTTCCTGGAGATCAAATCCTTCTTTGATGCTGTAGAACCTGTTGCTGTCGTGGAGTTTATTCCTATTCCTTCACCTATTCATGTTATTCCTATAGAATCTAATGAGTTGGTCCAAGTTGAACAACAAATATCGAAACCCTTGCAGGTGTATCATTGTTGTCAATGGCCATCCGTGCCTTTTTCGACTGAGACCACTCTAACTTCAACATCTACAAATCCTACTCACTCCGACCTGCCTACAACCTTACACAAAGGTAGTCGTTTCACTACAGTTCATCATATATCTATTGTTGTTACTTATGATAACTTTCACCCTTCTTTTTGCCACTCTATCCTGTTTATTTTTACGGAATCTATTCCCAAACGTTATTAGGAAGCCTTTTAAATTCCTCACTGGAAATCTATTATGACTAAAGAAATGCAAGTATTGGTGTTCCAAGGTACATAGAAATTTGTGACTCACCTTGAAAGAACAAGGATAGTCGGTTGTAAGTAGGTGTTCATAGTAAAACATAAGACAGATGGTTCTGTTGAGCGCTACAAAGTCCGTTTGACGACACGGAACTTTATACAAACTTATGATGTTGACTATGCAGAGACGTTTTCTCCCGTGACATGTCTCAATTCCATCTGGATTTTCTTATCTCTTGCTATCAATCAGTCCTGATCTTTGCATCAACTAGATGTAAAGAATGCCTTTCTGTATGAAGATTTATCAAAGTAGGTTTACATAGAGCAACCTCTTGAGTTTGTTGCTCAAAGGGAGAATTACGTCTGTCTACTTTTAAAGGCAATAAATAGATTGAAGTAAACTCCTAGAACATGATTTTAGAAATTTAGTTAAGTTGTATTAAGCATTGGTTTTAGACAGTACACTGTTGATCGTTAAGTTTTCATCAAGTCAAGTGCAATAGGTTATGTATTCTTTGTAGTCAAGTTTTCATCAAGTTTGTAGATGATATTCTATGTACAAACCAAAGAATACGCCTATATAGCAAAACCCATCTTTTTGGGATAAGTCAACGGTACTATTGGAGGAACTTGATAGGTATAGACGTTTGGTAGGCAAGTTAATCTATTTGACTGCCATCCGACTTGATATCTCATTTGTAGTAGGACTTTTGAGTCAGTTTATGTATGAGTCTAGACAAGTGCATTGGTAAGAAACTCTACGTGTACTTACCTACATTAAGAGCACACCTAGGAAAGACTTGATTTATAGGAAACATAAACACTTACAGATTAAAGTCTATTTAGATTCTAACTATGTAAGTAATCGGGGAGATAGAAAATCTACATTAGGTTATTATACTTATGTAAGTGGTAACTTAGATCACTTGGAGAAACAAGAAGCTGAATGTCGTTTCATGATCCAGTGTAGAAACAGAATACTGAGCTATGGCCTAAGCAGGTTGCGAGATGATGTGGCTTCGATCTCTACTGACAGAGCTTGGTGTTCATATTGATTGCATTGTGACAACCAAACGGTAATATTCATTGCTAATTGTTAGTTGGGTTGCATATTGTAGGATCCACTTAAGGATCCATTTATCTTAGCCTGTGTTCTGGTCTTGTATAAATACTCTGTTTAGGGTTAAT
>JAMKQA010010715.1:0-23583 GCA_024699735.1 Posidonia australis
TTTTAACTCTGCATTTCTCTGACCCCACCTAGGCGCACATAGGTGGCGCACCAGACTGGCTCACCAGTCTGGCGCACCAAACTGGCTCACTATCCTGTTTTAGCATACAGCATGCTTTCATATGATTTTATCATGCTTTCTCGACTTGCTTTTCCCCTAGATTTTCCCTGATTTTCCTCCTGGATTTACTAGGAAAGCACACTTTGTTTTTTTTTACTGTTTTATGTGTTTTAATTTGCATTTGCGTATAGCAAGCAATGGCGAGAAATCACTCGTAATGACACAACTTTGATTTTGTTTATGCAATGATCTTGCATCAATACTTGACCCGAATTAAAGAGTGATATTTCTGAGCATTAAGACACACCCTTGCACATCATGCACCTGCTAGCATAAGGCACAAGCATAGCATGGCATATCGCCCTTGGGCGTACAACAAAGGCTGAAAAGCCGACATTTCATAAGCATAGGAGAAACCATAGAAGACCGATTTATCGGGCGTACGAGGGTGCCTAACACCTTCCTCGTACGTAACAGGGATCCTTACCCACATTTCTGGTTTTCGCAGACCTTTCTTACTGTTTTGCATGATTTTTCATGTTTTATTTGGTTTTCCTCGTCTGCCATAATAGACTAGGTGGCGACTCGAGCATTTGCATTTTTTTAATTTATTTTTCTGCCGTAGCTTTGCCGATTTTCGCATTATCTTGCGATCTTCGTCGGCATGGTTACAATGCCGAAAAATAGGTTTAGTATGCCAAAAATCCCTAGTTTGGTAGATCAATTTGGATCGGTCGATTGAATCATGTCAATGGTCAACACTCAGGGCGAAATCGATATACCGAAAACTGTTCGGTCGACTGAAATCAACTGATTCGGTCGACCGTCCATAATCAGACGACCAAATTTCGACCAGACGACCAAAATTGACAGAAAAATAGAAATGGTTCAGGATGCCTAATTCTGCGAAAAATAGAAAAAAAAACGGCCCAAACCCTACAGTTTAAAATCGTTTAACTGAGACCGACGATCGGATTCCCAAAACCAATACCAAAAATCTCACATAAAACATAGGATGTAGACCCTCGAGTCTACTCCCAATCCCAACAAACAAAATCAAAAACCATTCACCGTGAATCAAGATATAAAATCGCAAAGGCATAATGGTCAAAACGACCCAAATCTCAACTGCTGACATAAATGCCCATAAATCCACCATAAATTCTTATAAAATCACAATAAATTCTCGAAATGTAAATTTACCTAGATTTCTTGCAATCCTATCAATTTCTACCATTTTCATGCTCTCTAAACTTAGGTTGGAGGTACGTACTTGAGAAACGTGCTCCGACGATCCTCCCGGTTGACTTCGACGACCACGACCCTCGTCGGGGCTCACACAACCACATGACACACCACCCGAGCTCCACACGCTACCACGGGCCACCGCACGCCTCCATCGACTCACGAGCACACCGAACAGAGAGGAAGATGTTAGGGAGGAGAGAAACAGGGGGAGGGAGAGTGAGAGACGGGATGAAGGGAGTGAGTGGAGGGAGAGAGAGCGAGTGGAGAGGGAGGGAGAGAAAGTGAGGTGGCGTGCTCGAGACGGAGGGAGAACGTGTAGAAAAGGAGGAGAGGTAAGGTGAGTTGGCCAACGTGCATGGACTTATAAAGCCATACATGGTGGTATTTGAACACGTGCAAAACCGCACATCCTGCCTAACCGCCAACCCGTACAAGCATACCTAACTTACATTACCAACTCACTCCCACCAACCGGCTCACAGACGTGAGCCCCACACCCGGGCCCACACGTATAGTGCCACAATGCACAGTGCCAACCATGCATGGGAACACGCAAACAAAAGTCAACCTACGAGGCCTAAGCCCAAAAGTACAAAACCACACAAACGGGCCTCAGAACAGTAACCCACGTCCAAGAATAAATCTATTAAAGTGTAAATAATTACAAAATGAATTTTATGGGTGTTACATCCTAACCCCCTTAAAAGAAGATTTTGCCCCTGAAATCACTAAGCGAAAAGATATGGGTAGTAGGCTCGGATGGCTTCCTCACATTCTCACATGACCTCCTTGGCTCCATGATGCCTCCACCACACCAAAACCAACGAAATCACCCTATTCCCCAGTACCTGCTCCTTGCGGTCAATAATCTGAATGACATCCTCCACAAAGGGCAGGTCTTCCTAGAGCTCCTCTGGTTGAATTGGAATCACATGAGACGCGTCAGCGAAGCACTTCCTCAACATGAAAACATGGAATACGTCATGCACGGACGACATCTCTGGTAGTAGATCCAATCGATAGGCAACCTCACTACTTCTTGAACCGTGTGACACCCTTGGTCGGTGACACCTTCAGGAACACATAATCTCTTACTAGAAATTCCAACGGTCTCTGCCTCTTATCGACGTAGCTCTTCTGCCGACTCTGTGCTGCCAACAACCTGCTACGGATCAAATCTACTTTGTCTGTATACAGTTGCACAAGCTCAGCACCAATCAACTGACGCTCGTCCATCTCGCTCCAGCAAACTGACAATCTACATGGCCTACCATACAAAGCTTCGTACGGTGCCATCCCGATGCTTAAGTGATAACTATTGTTGTAGGCAAACTCGATCAGTGGTAGATGGTCCTCTTAACTCTATTGAAAGTCTAAGGCACATGCTTTGAGTATCACGTCCAACGTCTGGATAGTCCTCTCTGTCTGACCATCCGATTGAGGATGAAATGCCGTACTATAGTTGAGCACAGTGCCAAAGGCCTCCTGTAGAGTTTTCCAAAACCATGAGGTGAGCCTTGTGTCTCTATCCAACACGATGGACACCGGAACACCATGCAACCTCACCACCTCGGACACATACAACTCCTCCAGGCGGTGCATCGAAAGCTTCACCTGAATGGCCAGGAAGTGAGCAGACTTGGTTAGTTATTCCACAATGACCCACATGGTGTCGTTCTTCCTCTAAGTGCCCTGCTAATCAGTGACGAACTCCATCGAGATGTGCTCCCTTTTCCACATAGGAATATCCAATGGCTACAAGGTCCCTCCAAGTCTTTAGTGCTCTGCCTTGACTAGCTAGCAGGTTGTACGCCTTGCCACATGGTCAGCAACATCTCTCTTCATGCCAGGCTACTAAAAGTTCTACTTCAAGTCTCGATACATCTTCGTACTTCTAAGATGAATAGTGTACCTAGACCGATGCACTTCATCTAACAACCTCTGCCTGGCCACCTCATGCTGTGACACATACAGGCGCATATCATACCTCACCTCTCTAGATGCCCTTACAGAGAAATGAGGCACTCCACCAACCTCCAACTTCTCAAACACAACCTGAACAAACGGATCCTGCTACTGACAAGCAACAATTAACTCTAACAACTTAGGGCGAACAGACAAGTTGGCCACCAAAGCACCAATCGTCCCCTGAGCTTGTCACTTCGGCCTGCAGCTCACCAGATCCTCCAGCATGGTCCACTCCCTGACCATCAAGCTTGTCATCACGTGCGTACGCCGACTCAAGGCATCGACGACCACATTGGCCTTGCCAAGATGGTAGGATAGGCTAAAATCATAGTCCTTCAGATGCTCCACCCAACGGCACTGCCTCAAGTTGAGGTCCCTCTACGTGAAGATATACTTCAAGCTCTGATGATCAGTGAAGGCCTCATACTGCTCCCCACAGAGATAGTGTCGCCAGCGTTTGAGAGTGAACACTACGGCAACCATCTCCAAATCGTGGGTCCGGTAGTTCTTCTCATGATCCTTCAATTAGCGTGAAGCATAGGCGATGACATTGCCATGCTGCATCAGAACACACCCCAACCCAACACCACTAGTGTCACTATACACAGTGAAGCCACCATTTCTAGAAGGCAGAGTCAACACAGGGGTAGAAACCAGGCGAGACTTCAGCTCTTGGAAACTCATCTCAAAATTGTCGTCCCAACAAAACAGAACTCCCTTCCTGGTCAACTCTATCAAAGGCACGGCTATGGAGAAGAAATCCCTGATAAACCTCCAATAATAGCCTGTCAGACCAAAGAAACTCCTAATCTCCGTCATAGTCCTGGGTCGCTCCCAATTGCTCACCGCCTTGACCTTGGCAGGATCCACTCTAATGCCTTCTCTGGAAATCAAATGGATAAGGAACATGACTTCACTCAGCTAGAACACACACTTGGAGAATTTGGCGTACAGTTGATGACGCATCAGAGTATTCAAAACCGCCCTCAGGTGTAAGGCGTGAGTCTCAACATCAGGGGAGTAGACCAGCACGTCATCAACAAAAACTACGATTAACTGGTCTAGAAAAGGGCTAAAAATCCTGTTCATCGGATCCATAAATACAGCCGATGCATTGGTCAAGCCGAAGGGCATGACCGTGAACTCGTAATGCCTGTACCGCGTTCGAAAAGCAATCTTCTAAGTATTTGAGTCTCGTATCCTCAACTGGTGATACCCTGACCTCAGATCAATCTTCGAGAACATGGATGTAGACTGTAACTGATTGAACAGGTCATCAATACGGGGCAAGGGATACTTATTCTTCACCGTGAGCTGGTTTAGTATCTGATAATCTATACACAGTCGGAACGAACTATCCTTCTTGCGGCTGAAAAAGACAGGCGCTCCCCACAAAGACACACTTGGACTGATAAATCCCTTGTCCAACAACTCCTACAACTCTGTTGGTGCCATGTGATAGGGAGGCTTCGACACAGCACCAGAACCGGGAATTAGATTGATCGAGAACTCTACTTCCCTGTGTGGTGGCGTACCTGGCAAATCGTTAGGAAAAACATCGGGATATTCACACACCACAGAGATGTTGTGAACACCCAACTCAGGAGAAGTGGAGGTAACTATACTGGCTAGATACCCCACACAACTGCTGACCAAACACTTATAAGCCTTCATAGCTGAAATGACAAGCTTAGGCTCATCCTGACACCCACCTTGCACAAAGAAAGACTCATCTCAGGAGACCTGTAATGTGCTCTCCTTAGAGTACAGTCGATCAAAGCAAACTACTGCGCCAACCAATCAATGTCGAGTATCACATTGTACTCCGGCATGTCCATCACAATCATGTTGGTGTCGAACTCTCCGTCATTCTGCATCAAGTCGACAGACCGTAAATACCTCCATGCCAAACTGTGCTTCCCTAGCGGCGTCACCACGCTAAGATGAAAGGCCAGTCTAGCTAGGCTCTCTCCCAACTCCGTCGAAAAAGACTAAGAGATAAATGAGAAAGAACTGTCTGAGTCAAACACCACTTTGACCATCCGACCAGCCACAATAAAAGAACCTGATGGCCGAGCAAAAATAACAACACCACACATCCATACAATCAGGTAGATGTCCAGATTACAATAAGATTACAACAAATCTTAGAGGGTTACAGAACCAACTAATCATTCTTACCCTCAACTACATCTCCTGAAGATCCGGAGCTTGGAGCCGCTATGATAATTACTCGTCCCCTAGTCGGCTGCTGTGGCACACTTCCTACCTTCTTCGGTGGTTCCGGGTAGGATCTCTGAATGTGTCCCACCTTCCCGCAATTACAGCACACCACTAAGGCCGAAGGCTACCGAGGATGAGGACAATATGTAGCGATGTGGCCCACCTGACCACAATTTAAGCACTAGACCCTGTCTGGCTAAGGCCAGTTCCGCTACTCTCAGTAAAACTCCACCGGCCTGTAGAGGTAACATTGGACCTTGCCTTTTGCTTCTTCTCAAGGCTTCATAAACTACTGGCACTTGGGGGATCGAAGAAAGAGAATCTGGAGGTAAAAAAAAGACTTACCCTTCCCTATGGGACGACTCTCCTGAAACTTTTGATACTCGACCTCGAAGCGATACGCCATCCTAATCATGTCCTCCACAGTCTGGCATCAACAGCCCATCACCTTCACCCATAGCCTTGGGTTCAAGTCGTCCAAAAACCTCTGCGCCCACTCCTCCTTAGACTCATAACCAGGAGCAAGGCGTTCCAGCCGGGCGAACTCAGTCTCATACTCGAGCACTAACATTGTGCCCTACTCCAGACTCTAGAAATCTCGATGAAGTTGCTCCTTCACATGAGCGGGAAAATACTTGTCATAGAAGGCTGCCTTGAAATCCTTCCATTGGATACTAACAACGACTGAGTCTGAGAACTTCAGTTGCCTCACAGACTTCCACCACCTATCTGCCTCCTCATCTAGTAGATAAGTCGCTAGCCGCACCCAATGCTCCTTTAGACATGCCATGCTCTCTAGCATCTTCACCACCTTCTCCAACCAGGCCTCACTCTCCTCAACACTGACCTTGCCCTCGAACGACAGCGGAGGAAGCTTCGTGAATTGGTTCTGCACGGGTCACCCGACGGCTCACTGGCACTACTCTTGCTGAACACGTGAGAGATCCCGTGTGCCAAACTCCTCAGTTCCACACGAACTGCCTTCCATCCTCCTACATCCTCTCAAGGCTCAGTCTCCTCGATAAGGTCCTTGCCCTTACAACCACGAGGAGGCATCCTGCCAAAGAAAGGCAAAACACCTGCACCACAAACAAAGTAACATCCAGAAAACCATAAACAAGACCAGGTGCAAACTCTACCATGCATGCAATACCTATGGAGTCTCTAGACCTGACACCCTAGGTATAGTGCAACCTAGTAAACCTAGAGCTCTGATACCAACTCTAACGCCCCGAATTTCCCGTAACAATTTAAACAAATTAAATTATAAGAAATAAAAGCTAAATAGAAAACATCAAACTACTAGGAACCTGTGTGTGCGACTACGAGACTCTGATCTATATGCACTATGCTAAACCTTCTTCATGACTACACTTGCAACCCAAAAACACGAGGAAAACGCATGAGTGACAGAAGTCACCCAGCACGCACCCCATAAAAAACGACGGAAAATAAAACCATAATTAATTTTCTTTTAAATTCATTTCGCAAACCGTTTTCTTTAAAACTCAACAAACCAGACCCACACCAGCCAAAACCACAACCAGGGCTTTACTAGCCCAAAACCACAAGCAAAGGCCCCCAATGGCCAAAACTACACACAGTGAGTCGAGAAGCCTGGCACCAGGTAACCAAATTCTAGCCTCAAGTAGTCCACCGAAGAACAACTAACGACGTCTGCACTTCCACGACGTGCCACTCTATGTAGGAGCTACGTCGTCCCATGATTCTCCCACCAGGAGAACCCTCACAAAGCCAACCACTCTTTGGGAAGGATGGCCTGTCTCTCAAGATGCTACCACCTTCAGGGCACGTGTCCCAGCTACACTGGCCACCACAGGGTACTCCTCCTCACGGCGTCCTCCACACACGATGCACAGGTGGGAGTGCCATACCTCCACACCTGACGACACCTGAGCCTTAGTGCTCACAATGACAACAGGAGTATCATACCTCCCTGTCATACCACAAGATGCCTCAACCCGCGGACCACAACTGTAGCCATGAGGTGACAGTCACGGGGTCTCATACCTCCAGGACCTAATGTCCATCAACCTCAGGTATCTCGGCCCCCGACTTCAATCAAGGAGTCGGGTCCGACCACCCTAGAATGTCGTCACATTCCTTGATCCCGACGATACGGTTCCACACTGTGTCATCCTGTACACAGAAAACTATTTTCCAAATCTACCAACTCATCTCTCTAAAATCATTTTCAAAACCATTTTATATCTTTGGAAGTTCTTTTCAAAACCTTGGCAAAACAGCACATCAAGTGTCCCAAGGAACCATCACTAATGGCCCATAATCCCATCTCAATGGGACAAAATAAATCAATCCAAAAAACCTTTGGAAACTACATTTTATAAATGTATTTGGGCCCTAATTCAGTATGCCGAAAAATCGGTTCGATATGCCGAAAATCCCTAGTTCGGTAGACCGATTTGGATCGGTTAACCGAATTAGATCAACGGTCAACACTTAGGCCAAAATCGATATACCAGAAATGATTCAATCGACCAAAATCCACTGATTCAGTCAACCATCCATAATTAGAGACCAAATTTCGACTAGAGGACCAAAACTGACGAAAAACGGCATACCAAAATGGTTCGGTATGTCGAATTCTGCAAAAAATAAAAAAAATGGCTCAAACTTTACTATTCAAAATTGCCCAACTAGGGTCGATGATCGGACTCCCAAAATAATACAAAAAATCTCGCATAAAACATAAGATGTAGACCTTTGAGACGGAGGGAGAGGAAGAGAAAGAGAGGTGGCATGCTTGAGACGGAGGGAGAACACGTGGAGAAGGAGGAGAGATAAGGTGAGCTAGCCGACGTGCATGCGCTTATAAAGCCATGCAAGGTTGTAGCTGAACGCGAGCACAACCGTGCATCCTGCCTAACCACTAGCCCGCACGAGCATACCCAACTCACATTACCAACACGCTCCCACCAACTGACCCAAGAACGAGGGCCTCACACGAACCCACACCCGGGCCCACACTAACAGTGCCATAATGCACTGTGCCAACCACGCACAAGAACACGCAAATAGAAGCCAACCTAAGAGGCCTAAGCCCAAAAGTACAAAACCACACAAACAGGCCTCGGAACAGTAACACTCGTCCACGAATAAATTTATTAAAATGTAAAAAATTACAAAATAAATTTTACGGGTGTTACATAGTGGGGTTGTGTTGGTAGGTGTCTTGATGCATATGTCCTAACAAGTAAAGCAATTGACATGTCCATGGTTGGAAGCTGCTGTATTTGGGATGCAGGTTGTAGCAGTCTTATACATGCCATTGTATTGTTACATTTGCTTGACTAGTGGCAACTGACATGTCCGTGGTTAGATGCTCGATGGAAACCTACAAAGTGATGCATAAGAAAATAAAGTGTTTCAAGTGTATGCAGCTAGATTATTTAAGGGTGATTATCTTGTTCACCCTTAGTTATTTGGAAAGCTACCCAACTAGGACTCACAAGTTGTGGATGGCCCTATTTTGGTTCGGGGGTGACACTCAAGTTCTCAGTGGGTTGTGGATTAGACTCCATGCTAAACTCTTTAGAGCCTTACACTTGCTCTTTTGAGATTCTCATTTTCTTTTGCTCCATCATGGATGCTTGGGTTCGATCTATCCTTGGCTTGAAGGTAATAGATGCCTAGGTTGAGTTGGAAGCTTTTGCTGCAAAAAAGGGGTAGCTAGTCCCTTTGGAAGTGTGGGTTTCTAAAACACATGCTTCGACTCATCCCCAAGGTATGTCGTAAGGTTAGAGTTCTTCCATGTGTGTCTCTCTCTAGGACTAACTTCTGTCTACACCTTCTTTCTTCATTTTTTTTGTGCCCTTGCGTATGTGCATTCTTTTTGCTCACTTGCTCATTCACTCTTAACATTTTTATCTCCCTCTTAGAGGTGTAGGTCTTTTATAGAGTTTGGACATCTTATCTTGTTCTCAGTGGGTAGTGGCTCATTCACTTGCCTATTCATCTATGTAGTGTCAATTGAGGAAAAATAATCATCTTCCTAAGCAAGCTAGCTTTTCCAATTCTCATTATCGAGCAAGTGTTCACATGCATATATTTTGTTTTTTAAGATTTTTATGGTTTTTAGATTTTTTTGATTTTTTGATTGAGTGTTTTTTTATTTTTTGTGTTTTTGTTAGTTGAAGGAAAAAAATTTAGAGAAATAGGAAAGGATACAGCATCAGTCCCCATTGCTGGTTGTCATATTGCTACTGATTGTGCTGATGTGACTGTTGATTATTCTGGTAGTGCAACTGAGGCTGTTGAGATTGCTGAGACTACTGACGAGTTTACTGGAACTACTACTAATTTGGTTGAAATTGCTAGAACTAGTGACACTATTGGAATCGCTAAGATTGCTGAAATTGCTAGGACTGATTGTAACACTATTGAGATAGTTGGGATAGTTGGGATTGATTGTGACACTTCCAAGATTGTTGACACTGATGGTCCTACTAAAACTATTGGGACTGATTGTGACATTACTGATATTGTTGAGACTATTGAAACTACTAGCTTGCATTTATTATTTGGGTCCAAGGTGTTTGCACTCACAAAGTCAGAATGGTGCAGAGCAAACAAGCAAACTCTGAGCCTAACCCTCGCAGAAGGATGGGAACAAGAGTGGCATGCACTAGCCAGACAATCAACTGAACTACATGAATGGTAGATTCTGCCTCCACAAACACCCTCCGAAAGAGTTGTAAAGGGAAAGGGGAGGATACCACATCGATGAGGTCAAATGGATCCACCGAGGAAGAGATGAAATCAGGAAGGACAAGAGTGATGAGATAGAGCCCTAAGGTCCTAGCATCCCTAGAGCCTGCATGCTTAGGTAAGGGCTGCCTAGCTATGCTAGGGTGTGTCAGTGCAGGTGTAGGTGCTTGAGCTAGTGTGGGTGTTACCTCCTATGTGTTGATGACAATGACTCCATTATCATTCAAATCCTAGACAACATTTCTAGAGAATGTAGCATTTGTTCAATGAGTGACCATTGGCTCCATGGAATTTGTAGAATAGTTTTGTCTTATATCACCGTGGAAGGGGGCTCGGTGGTGGATGAATCTCCAAAAGCTATAGGAGTGACACAACTTTGGAAAAGATGATGCTTAGTAACTCAACTAGTGAAGTGAAGTCGCTCTCCTAGCAGTGGGGTTGTCTTTGCCCTGGTTGTTGTCCTTATCGAGCTAGTGTAAGTGGATACACTAGCTTGATGGTGGTTGTGATCTGTGGAGTGAGTGGAATGCTAGGTGCAAGTCCATATGTTAACTGAGTTAGGCCTACTTAGCTCACTACATTGGTAGGCACTGTTAGAGATCAGTTGTCTGCTACGGTTGGTTTGGGAGGATCTCTCTTCTTGACATAGCTACTACTTGCATTATTGTGGTTGTTGTTGTTATTGTTGTTGCTGTCGCCATTGTGCGATGTAGTGGCCTGCCTAGTTAATGCAGTGAGTGCAAGGGAATTCCCACTTCGTTGCGAACTTTCCATGCAAGCGCTAGCCCTAATCAGCGATGCAAAGGTGGTGATAGACAGAATGCTGAGTAGAGCCCTAGTCACTAGCTATGCTCCTTAGATAATCATCTTGATAAACTCCTCGTCAGAGGGCATATCTCTAAGTTGGGAGGTTAAGGCATGCCAATGACCAACATACTCCCCAAATGGTTCATAGGGCTTCTGTGACCATATCAACCCGGGGATCCAGTGTGGAGTCGCGCCAGAGGGAGGAGATCACAGCCATGCCAAGATGGCGAAGGCGCAAGATGGGATGAAACGAAAAAAGAAATGGAGTCGCCACCTAGTCTTTTAAGGGAAAGATGAGGAAAACCACAAAGGATGAGATGCATAAGATGTAAATGTGAAGGTCGGGTGTCTGCTAGCCAGAGGATGGGTAAGGATTCCTATTACGCATGGGGAAGGTGTTAGGCACCCCCGTACGCCCGAGAAGCTCAATCTTTCTAGTCTAATTCGCTTGCTAGGGGCTAAATGAATGCTTGCTAAACCTAGATCGTGCTGTAAACATGTTAATATGAATGCCAGGACAAAACTAGATGGATGTGCAAGATGATATGCAAAAACTGTGAAGAAATCCACATGAAATGATGAAATCACGGAATATGACACTACAAAAGAAAACCACATGAAATGACGAGGTTATTGGAAGGAATGCCTCGGAAAACCATACCGACAACAAAAAGATAGCAAGTGGAGTTAACCTATGTCCTCGGGATCATGGAAAAAGTTGTGAATATCAAAAGGGAGATGAAATCCAAATCAAATCAAAAAAATCCAAAACATAGGAGTAATGGAAATCAAATCGAATGTCGGATGAGAGACTCCGAAAACCAAGTGAAGAAAAATCCAAGAAAGAAACACATGAGATATAGGCTCGCTAAAAAGGATGGATTGGTACTCAAATGTGACAAAAAACTCTATAAAATGCATGGGTGTGTACCTAAGTGTGCAAAAAGGGCTAAGGAAAGACTTGGGCCATGATTATGCAAGACTAAGTGTGGAAACTAAAATGCATGCACATGGATTGGAGGCACATGGGCAATTTGGTCATTTTAATGGCCAACTGTGATAAATGCATGTCTGGGGATGATGCATGGTCTGAGATATGTCAGAATGTATGTCAAATATCAAGCAAATGTTACTAGCAAGAAAACATGGAGAAGAAGAACAACAAAATGATGTAAACACAATAAAGGACAAACACAAGGACTAAAATGCAAAATTTACAAAAAAGGTGAAAATTTGGATCAAAATGTATTCAGTGACTTCTATTCTAATGTGCAGATGATGGATCTAATGTGAATGTGGCACTAAGATGTGTGAAAATTGCACTTTGATAATTTCCTGAAAACTCAAGATCTAAAGTGCAAAATTCACACATAAGTGCGAATGTGATCAAAATATGAAACTAAAGATTGATTTTCAATACTGACATGATTTTTAAATGGAACCTATGATTGAATGCAAAAATATGAAATGCGCAATGAGTGGAAATGGCAAAAATGCAAGAAAACATTTAAAACCCTAAGATTAGTGCTGAATGTGATAAAAAATGGGCTTTTATAGTGATCAATGCAATTATGCAATTTTTCGGGGTTAATATGCAAAATTTCTAAGAAGAACTCATTTTAAAAAACTCTAGGGGTTTATTGCAAAAGATCAGGACTTAAATGTGATAAAAATTAAATTTTAATGATGGTCAGTGTGATTTTAAGATCCGTTAGGGTTTAGAATACAAATTTCATAGGGAAAACTCATTTTAAAAAGTTCCAAGGGCCAAATGCAATTGTTCAGGACTTAATTATAAAGAAAACATGAATATAGGGGCTTAAGTGTGATAAACATGCATGAACAGGACTAACAATAAAAATATAAAAAAACAGGATAAAGAATGCAATATTCACAAGAATAATAAAAGAAGCAAAATGTTATTTAAAACAACAGGGACTTAAACATAAATGACTGGACTTAAGCGTAAGGAAAAAGGACTCAAACAAAAATAATTTAAATTAGAGAGTAATTGTGACCGTGCCTGACCCGGAGGGAGGGGGAAGGAGACCACAGCCATGCCAAGATGGCTAAGGCGCAAGGATAGGATAAAAGAAAAAGAAAAAGGAAAGGGGAGTCGCCACCTAGTCTTTTAAGGGAAAGACGAGGAAAATCACAAAAGGGTGAATGCATGGGATGCAGATGGGAAGGCTGGATGTCTGCTAACCAACGGATGGGTAAGGATTCCTATTACGCACAGGAAAGGTGTTAGGCACCCCCGTACGCCCGAGAAACTCGGTCTTTCTAGTTTGATTCGCTTGCTAGAGGTTGAATGAGTGTTTGCAATGCCTAAATTGTGTCCTAATCATGCTAATGTGAGCGCCTAGACAAGACTAGATGGATGTGAAGGACAATGTGCAAAAATTACAGAGAAATCCACATGAATTGAGAAAATTGCAGAAAACCACATGAAATGACGATGTTATTGTAAAGAACGCGTTCGAAAACCATGTTGATGTCAAAAGGATGAAAAGTCGAGTCAACCCATATTCTCAGAATCATGGGAAAAGTCATGAAAATCAAAAGGGAAAAAAAAACCCGTGATGGGGTCAAATGTTGGCTTTGACAAGCCTTTTACTGTATGCCCTCGGGCGATGGAAAACCAAAACAAGTCATAACTACGGAAAATCGGGGAAAATTCGGAAAACAGGGAGTAAACCAAGACAGAATCAAGTTAGGAAAACATTCGCAAAGTCGAGAAGAAAAGACGAGAACATCTATGCAAAAAGATGTGAAAAGTCATGCAAAATGCAAGTGTGGATGCAAATGTGAGAAGTCTAGGGGGTTTTGTGCAAAAAACCCAAATTCCTAGGAAAATCGAAGTTCAGAAGCCCAAATCCTCAAAAATATGTAGGAAAACACATTTCATGCGAGTATGAAGGATTCTGGAGTCGAATGTGCCCTCCTAGTCAAAAGGAAGCTCTCTAGGGGTTAGAATGCAATTTACCCATTAATGCATGCATGTAAATCAATTCTACATAAAATCTGGGTAAAAATACAAGAAAAATGATTTAGAAAAGATAAAGGACGTTTCAGGGGCAAAATGGTCATTTTACCCCTGAAAACAGGCAATCAAAACAATTCTGCAAAGCAAAGGGGGTAAACTGCAAAAAATCCAACAAACAAAGCATTCCAAAAAGTTCTGAAGAAATTCAAG
The DNA here is from genome assembly GCA_024699735.1 of Posidonia australis. Classification (NCBI taxonomy): domain Eukaryota; kingdom Viridiplantae; phylum Streptophyta; class Magnoliopsida; order Alismatales; family Posidoniaceae; genus Posidonia; species Posidonia australis. Next base: position 14,252 of record JAMKQA010010715.1, read on the forward strand.
GGCAAAAATGTAATCTTCACTGAGATTAAAACATGCAATAGAAATTCAGTGAAAAAGGAGGGTTAAAATGCAATTTAGCCAAGAAAATATACTTCTGGAAAGTTTTTTTTTAAAGAAGTTCAGGGAGTTTCATGCAATTTTTACATCAAAACATGCTCTCTGGATGCTTTTTGTAAAACACAAGGGCTTAAATGCCATTTGCTCAGGAAAATCATGCTTCTTGAAACATTTTGAACAAATCCATGGATTGCTGTGCAATTAAACCACAAAAATGAACACTCTGGAAGGTTTCAAAACAGTGCAGGGGTCTAAATGCAATTTTGCCAACAAAATAAGCTTTCTGGGAACATTTGGCAAAAGTATAAGGATTTCAGTGCAATTTTCCCAAAGAAAATGAACTTCCAGAAAGTATTTTAGAAAGAATAGGGTTTTTCATGCAAAATTCACAACAAAATGAACTTCTAGAATGATTTTAAGAAAGTACAGGGGCTCACATGCAAAATTCACCATAGAAAACAAAGAATAAAAATTATTTTAAAACTTAAGGGACTCAAATGAAAATGTCTAGACCTAAATGTAATAAAAAGGACTGAAAAGTAATAAAAAAGGACCTGGATGTTAGAAAGGACCTAAAAGTAATGAAAATGGACCTGAATGCAATAAAAAAGGACCTGCAAGTAATTCTAAGAACCTAAAAGTAATTACAATGAGGACCTAAATGTAATTATTAAAAACTTAAAATAACAAATAAAAAAAACCAATTCCCTTCTGTTCGAAGATCGCCGGCGCCAAATCTGGCGAGCTCCAGGCGGCTGCACAGCGGCGGGAAGACGTCAGCAGCTGTCGGAGAAGCAAGGGGGAGCCACGAAGAGCTCCCCTGCGGCGATGGGCTGCGTTGGGGAGGCTAAAGAGGCCTCCCCCACCTCGAGCTCCGGTGAGGAGCTCTGGATGGTGCCGGAGAAGACGACGACAAGGCTGGCGGTGCTCTGATGACGGCGAGACAGCGGCGAAGGCTCTGGTAGCATCGAGGGGCATGACGGAGTTCCAGGAGGCATCGAAGAGGTTCGAGGGAGTCTGGAGCGTTCCCCCCACCCCCATCTCCGGCGACGGGAACGACAGAGGTGGCTGGGTCGTCGCCGAGGTCCAAGCATTGGCGGATTGGCTTGGTGATGCTCGAGGGTCCCTGGGGAAGCTTCCAGAGGCTCGGATGCGGCATGGGAGTGGCCAAGGTGGCTTGCCCACTCGGTGGTTCCAGTGGCGTCGGCGGCGGCAGCGGTGGCGTTACGGCGGCGATGAACGGTGTCCAGGGGCTGGGGAAGCTCTAGGAGACTCCCACGAAGTTTTGGAGGGCAACGACGAGCTCCGAGATGACCCAGAGCGGCCCTCCCACCTTCGTCTCCGGCGACAGGGAACGACAGAGGCGGGGGCGTCATGGCGAAGGACTAGATGAAGACAGAGCGGCACAGAGGAATTTTTGGCGTAGTGGTGATGCTTCCCGACGCGATGGCATGGAGCAAGGGGGCCTGGATCACTTCAACGCCTCTCGACGGCGGACGGCGGAAACGGCTGACTGCAGCGGTGGAGACAAGGCCAGCTGAGCGTCGACGAGGCTTCTTTGGAGTAGAGAAAAGCCAAAGGAGGAGGAAAGAAGGGGAGGAGAGAGGAGAAAGGAGAAGAGGGAGAGAGACCCTTGAGGGGTCTCGCTGGTGGTGGTGAACCCACCACCCGAGAAAATGGCTGGCGGTGTGCAGTAGGCTCCACTTCACCGATGTCCGATTCTGTGTGCTCGAAAAGGCCTAAGGGGCATGCTTGACTTGTAAAGGAGGGAAGAAGAGGTTACCTGTCGTGCGGGATGTTCCCTCCGTCGTGATGGGTCGACGGCGGCGTGCTCCGGCGATGCTCTGGTTGCCACGATAGGGGTCGCCAAGGGGAGTGGCTGGTGGCTCTGGCTCTAGGGTCCGAGCTGGGTCCAGCGTTGGAGGTCAGGCTCTCGTTTCTGGAGCGGAGGCTAGGGCGCTCGAGAGAGTTTTTTTCATTTTCGTTCTATCGGCGGTGGGAGTTTTTGAACTCCGGCGGGAGCTTCCTCCACCGTCGATCTCCTCCTCCTAGGGCCAGCGCTATTGGATGGAGCGCATTTCCAGTGGATTTTGATGGGGTAGTGTTTTACTAGGTCATGTGGGCTAGTGTGGGTCTGGTTGGGACCTATGTGGACAAGGATTTTGGTGGTCGCGACCAGAGCATCAACCGAAGGTGCCTACTGCCAAGTGACTTCAAAATCGGAGTGTCTACAGTCATTTAATAAAAAAAGGAATTAACACTAACAGTCACCGCCGACGGTGATGGCCTAGGGGCTTATTTGAGCCCCTCCTGGTGACTGATCGAAAATCAGAGATGAGGGGAAGCAGGAGGAGGAGATGGGGGGAGGATCCGACGGTGGCGATCGAGCTCCCAACGGTTGGAATGCGCCGTCTATCCCTGCTGTCGACATTCTTCTCCGGCGATGGGAGGCTTCTACTGCAGCATGTCTGGAGGTGGTTGCTTAGCACGGCGAAGATCGGGGGAGCTCCAGGGAGACTTGGCGAACATTCCAGAGGTATTAGGCGGCTTCGTGAGCAAGGGAGTCATCCTCCTTGTTTCCCTATTGACGGTGACAGCAGTGGTGGGTCGTCGGAGCGTTGCAGTAGTCCAAGCGGTGGGACAAAGATTCTCCGGGGTTTATAGGAGCCTAAGGGTCATCGGGGAAGTGCGTGGAGGTTACGACGACGCTTGAAGGGCTCCGGTACTTCATCAGTGTCGGTCGACGGTTGCAGGGTAGCGACGACTGCGGCAGGCGATAAGGACGCCAGGAAGGCTTCCCTTGAGCAGTAGGAGACCAAGGGAAGGAGGAAGAGGAGGAGGGATGAGTGGAAGGAAAGGCTACGGGGGCCTGGCCAAGACCTGGGATGCCTGGGGCCTCGCTGGGGGTGGTGAACCCACCAACGAAGGCGGTGGCGCCAGCAGACAAGGGTGACCCCTCCGGCGAATCGCAACCAAAACACTAGGGAAATGTTCTAGACCTAACGGGGGATGCTCTGGATGGAAGGAAAGGGGAAAGGGAGTACCTGGTTGCTGTTCCCCCGATGAGGCTCACCGGCGATGCTTCTCTAGTGGTTGCTCTAGCAGAGATAACTAGGGCTTCCGAGTTGCAAAAAAAAGCTGGGGGAGACGCTCTGGATGTGGGGGAATCGCTTAGGTCTTTCTGGTTCGAAAAAGAGGTTTAAACGGTAGTCTCAAAGGTGCCCAAAATGGCATCGGCGATGGGCTTTATACTCCGACAAGGCTTCCTAGGGTCGTCGATCTTCCTCCCTCCAGCAGATGAGCACCGTTGGATCAAGCGTGGGCTGGAGGAGGCTGGCCGGAGATGACGGGATGAGGGAATTTGCTCTGGATTCTTCGGGATGTTGCCGGAGTTGTCGTCGGAGATTAAGGAGCTTGCCGGAATTATTTTTTTGGTTGTATATGGTTTTTTATTGAAGGGATGAACTAGGCTTATTGGGCCTGGTTTCTAGGGTTTTCTTTTTTTGTTAGTTTTGGGATTTTTATGGGTTTTAGGGTTTTAATTTTAGGTTTTTAATTGGGTTTTGAGGTTTTAATTTAATTTCTGATTTTGTAATTTGGGGTTTAATTAGTTGGTTTTGAATTAGAGTTTTAATTGTTTTAGGTTTTGTTTTGGGATTTTTAGGGATTTTTTGATTTTGATTCTTTAAATTTTTGATTTTGTTAAATTAGGGTTTTAATTATTTTTGGGTTTTTTAGGGTTTTAACTATTTTAATTTTAGGGCTATGAATTTTAATTAAGATTTTGAATTTAATTAGGTTTTTTGAATTTTAATTAGATTTTTGGTTTAATTAGGGTTTTAATTATTTTAGGTTTTAAGTATTTTAATTTTAGGGTTTTGGACTTTAATTAAGATTTTGAATTTAATTAGGTTTTTTGGATTTTGATTAGATTTTTGGTTTAATTAGGATTTTTGTGTTTTAATTAGGGTTTTGACTTGATTAAGTGGATTTTAATTAATTTTGACTTTTAATTAGGGTTTTTGTGTTTTAATTAGGGTTATTCATTTAATTGGGGCTTTGGATTTTAATTTAGGGTTTTTGGTGTAGTTAATTAGGGTTTTTAGTTTAATTAGGGTATTGGTGTTTTAATTAGGGTTTTCACTTTATTACTTGGATTTTAAATGGATTTAAGTGGATTTTATTTCATTTTGACTTTAATTAGTGTTTTTGTTTGATTAATTTAGGGTTTCAAATGTTTTAAAAGTATTTTGTTTGGTTTTAATTTTGATTAGGTCAGAGTGGATTAGTATGAGCTTGACTGGGCTTATGTAGGCTTGAGGGTTTTGGTGGAGCATGGGTTTAGGTTTTAGGGTTGAAAATTGGGGGTTTTGGTGATCACAACCAGAGCATCTTCCAGAGGAGCCTAATGCTAAGTGACCTAAGACAAGTTATCATCGAAGGCGACAGATAGCTCGAGAAGAAAGGCAATGGTCAAAAGGAGGGTCATGGGTGGGGGCCTATGACGAGGACGCTCGAGAACTTGGCAAAGGATCTCACAAAACCTGACCAGTGAACAAGCAAGAGACATCAACAGGTATCAAAACATGAAACAAAAACCCAATGCAAAAATGTTGTTATGGTGGCATAAATGGCACACATACAAATGAATGCTCCAATATGCGCTCTCTCATCATCTAAGTGTATCATAAGTAGGCTGTCTACTTTGAAATCTCTCATGAGTATGTAGGTCTCTAACTCAAGGTAGAAGGTATTGGTCCTGTCCCAAATCTTAACCAAAGCTTAAGTAGCAAACGGTAGTGTATAAGTGGCCTTGACCCTTGTCAAAGCATTGAATTGTACCATCTACTAACACTAACATTATCTCAAACAAGGGAGAACAGGTTAGCATCTTGATCCACACCAAAGCCATGGAAGGTGAAAACCTAAACTATCCTTCTCACATCAAGTAGGTAGACACAAGAGATTAGAAGATGCATGCTCCTATATAATCATTCGTGCGAATATGCTTGATATCATTTACTTACTGTAACCATGCCGGAGACAGCCTAAGGCGTGGCACGAAAGACCAAATGTGCGAGGACCAGTAAAGTCACGACAAAAATAATAAAAACAATAATAAAATGTGGGATTCGCTACCTAGTCTATTTTAAAAACGGGAGACGAGGAAAACCGTTTTAAAATGCTAAAACTATGCAATAAAACCAATGGAAAAGGTCAATCATGAACCAAAAAATGGGCAAGGATCCCCGTTACACACGAGAAAGGTATTAGGCATCCTCGTGCGCCTGAAAATCGGTCTTTCATGGGTTTCTCGTTTACTTATATGAAATGTTGGCTTTTCAGCCTATTTATGTACGCCTGAGGGCGATATGCAATGCAATGCTACATGCAAGTGGTGCTTTATGCTAAACATGGGAAGAGGGATTGTAGGATGTGTCCTAATGCTCAGAAAGGTCACCTGAGTGGTGGATTAAACACCGGTGCAAAGATATTGCACGGATATGACCAAAGATCCAATAACACCGAGTGACTTTCGTCCTCACTTTGCTATATGCAAAACCTAAGCTACCATGCATAAAAATGGATGCAAACAGACTGGAGTCATCCTGATATATCCAGGAGGACACCCAAAGAAAACCAAAGGCAAAGCTAACCAGGAATCATGCTAAATACCATGCCAAAAAGCTACTGTGTGCAGTGAAAAAAAGGCAGGTGCACCTGTGTAATGTGCCAGACTGGTGCACCAGCTATGTGCGTCTATGTGGTGCACCACCTATGTGCGCCTATGAAATTGTAGATCAGACAATAAGCTAGACTAATGTGCCATGCGATATAAAATCTTGCAAACATGCGTAAAACCATCTGAAAATGCATCAGGGACATCTAAACACTTGATCACATGTGAGTGAGTTTCCCCTTTTCCACAAGGTCATAAAGGAAAGAAGAAACCCAAGAAAACATGATATGGGTCTTGTGCTCAAGGACAGCATGCCTCACACAAGACCACACAACACTACTCTAACAAAAGCCAATGAATCCTAGCTATGCTACTTTGGTCTAGATCATAAATTGAGGCAAAAGAGCTCTACACAAAGAGTCTTGAAAAGCCACCAGTTCACCAAATCCAAGTAACAAGCTAATTTCACTAGATGCTAAACCAATGCAAACAGGGTTATTATACTCTAAAATCATGCAAGCAAGAACATGGCATATCAGAGATCAAACACCAAAAAGACCAGGACCCAAAACAAACAGGAAAGCATGCAAACTATGATGCAAAATCTACTGTTTGCATCCTGTGACCAGGCTGGTGAGTCAGGATGGTGCGCTAGTTTGGTGCGCCAGACTGGTGCACCCCAGAAATCTTGAATCAGACTGCAGTCTGATTTCAGAGTATGGGTCAGATGCATGCAATGAATTAGGTTACTGACTATTCAGATCATTACTTCAGATGTTAGGGAACACAATCATGTTAAGTAATTAAGACTAGAACATCCATTTCATTCTTTCCTTTATAATCATTTTCATGGGTTCACAAGGACTGCAATTACACATGTTTTCTTTATGAAGCGTGGGAATATCTTAGATGATTTAAATAGCATGGAAATATGATATGGGATGCAAAAAGCATGTCATAGTACAAGCAAACATTATAATAGCAAAACATCAAATAGAACTGCATAGAGAAAGCAATAGAAACTTCAACCTAAGAAAGATAGTGCAAGTGAGCATCCATATAGCAAAGGATGCAAGCAAATATAAACATAAAGAGAGCAAGTATTGACAACATAAAAACGCTATACTACATTTGCAGTGTGTGCTCTATGTAAAGTGTCATGCAGAAATTACATGGAAGTGTCAAGAGACATACCTTTGATGTACTTCTTAGTGACTCGAGGTGGCTTCTCCTTGGTGCTTTGGACACAGTTAGGGATGCTCAAGGATGCAAGGGAGTGCTCAGGGATGCAAGGGAGCTGGTTGCTAAGAGTGGGTGGACAGCTAAGAGAGAAGAAATGTTGCTTATGGATGGCCTTTTAAAAAGGATCAAGAGGTAACTCCTTGGGATGCAAAAGGCCTCGAAACTCAACAGCCTTGCGTAGATTCGTGAGGAATATTCACAAGTGAAGGTTACAAGCACAGAATATGGAAAGCCAACAGCCAGCACCTTGAAAAATGGTCGAGTGCTAGCTTGGTGTGCCACAATGGTGCGCCAACTCGGTGCGCCAACTTGGTGTGCCAGCTTGGTGTGCCACCTTGGTGCTCCAATTTGGTGCTCCATATTGGTGCTCCAGATCTAACTGCTTGAATTGTAAATTGGACCATAAGTTTGTTATAGGCTTAGGGTAACCAAGATGCCAAATAAAGTTCAAATGAGATTAGGCTTATTGTATCCAAAGCAACACTTTTGGAGAGTTCACCTATGAGCCGCCTCAAAATCGGGGTGTCTACAGATGCCCCTCCCTGAGCAAGGTCGAGGGACGGAGGGAACCGAGACCGATGCTCAGGGCTGACAAGATACCCCTATTTTGAGGCCGCAGTGGAGTAAAGTTTGCTATAGGCTCTAGGTCACTTATCTGGTGGATGTACTGAAAATCATGACTTGTTGCCAAATGCAAATGCAAAGCAAAATGCGTGCGATTGCTGAGCTAAATGCTGAAAATGTGATGCCAATGCAAAAAACAAATGCAAGAGCCGATGCTTGAAAGTAAATTGCAAAGATGATGCTAACATTGTAAACACGAGAATGGGTGCTTGTAAGTGGATGTAATGCTGATGCTAATGCTGAAGTAATATTGCAAAAGCAAAGGAATCCCGCACACAGATGGAACCACTGGTAGGAAAATGATAAGTTGTCAAACTTTGCTGAAGGCCTCTGTCTCTGACTGGCATGTTTGGGGGTGTATTCCGTTCAATCATGGTGTTTTGATGACTCTGTATTTGGCCGGGCCTCTGTAGGATATTCTTCTGATTGTATTTGCCAAATTCTGGATTGTGGCGTTGGATTTAGAGCCATGTTGTCGTCTCTGCTAATCATTTGACATGTAGATTCTAATCAGAGAACAATTGTCTTGCCCTTGATGAATCAGATTGTGTGAGTCCAGCTAGAAGGCAACTGACATGCCCCTAGCATAAGGGTGAATGATCCCTTGAATCACTGAAGCGGCTACAACTGATTTTGATTGAGGCCAGAGACACCTTCGTTCCTTGACTGGAGGCATGTATACTCATCAACTGTTTTGAGCTATGCTCGGATGACAGGAAGTAATGTGAGACATCGTAGTATGTCTTAGGCTGGCTATTCTATGCTCTGCTACTTGTTATGCCACTGTGCTCTGGCTACAGACATGTATTTGGCTGTGTTGTCCTCAGGCCTTCCACAAACAATGTCTACCATGCTCGAACTATTGCGGAGGGATTGTTGTCACCATCGATTCTGTAGGCCCATGTAGCACATACATTATCTGGTGTCCTCACTGTATATGTACTTTGACTACTGAGGAGCTGGAATGTCCCTGGGTAAAAGCACTTGGCCAAGATCCTGCAAACAAAAAGACTGATCCAAGCAAGGCTATGAAGACTATTACCATTGTTGTGGATCCTATTATTTGTGAATGATTTAATTATGTAAAAGTGAGCTTAATCAAGAAATGCATGCCTTGGGATTTTAGTTGCATCGTTGTCCGCGTTTGCTATCTTGCTTGTTCAATACCTTCATTATCAGGGTTCTTTGCTTGTTTAGTTCAGTTGTTGGTTTGCCCTCAGCTAGGCTGGAAAGTTGTATGTCTGTTAGAGGAGGACGACCCTTCGACTCAGTTGCCACTACAAAGACTTGCAAGTCGTTAGGTGGCTCTCGCTAGGTAATGGTGGCACTCAGATTCACTGTGAGGTATTATGGTGGACCTGGTTCCATGTCAAACTCTTTATGGTCCTGCACCCGCTTTTTCCTTTTCGACATCATCATCTTTTTTTTTTTTCATTGACGTGCGACTTCACTCTAACCTTGTCTTGGAGGCAATAAGCGCCGAATCTATTCAGGAGGCCTTTATTGTAAGAGGGTGGGTCAGTCCCTTAAAGGTGTGATTTGACTGAGCGCGTTCTCCAACTCCTCTCCAAGGTATGGTAAGGGTAGAGCTACAACGCACGCCTCTCACTCTTGGGCTGACTTCTGTCTTTGCCTTCTGTCTTTTCTATTCTTTTATGCCCTTGCGAATGTATGTTTTCTTTTCTGGCTCACACTCTCAGTCACCCCTAACATTTTATCTCCCTCTTGG
>JAMKQA010010716.1:0-21681 GCA_024699735.1 Posidonia australis
TTCTGGTTTACAAAGACCTTTTCCATTGTTTTTGCATGATTTTCATGTTTTATATGGTTTTCCTCGTCTTCCATTTGAATAGACTAGGTGGCGACTCCTGCATTTGCATATTTTTTATTTTTGCCATGACTTTACCGACTTTCATATATTTTGCCATTCTCACCGGCATGGTTACAGGAACTGGCGACTCCGCTGGGGATAACAAGATCCCAGCTTTGTTTTGGTTTCTCTTTTGCTTCAACTTTTCTCCTTGCTTGCTTATTGCCATGCTATGCTTTATTATTCTTTTTAATGGTGTCTTTTTGTGTGCATGCTTTTTTTTGTAATGTTGTTCTTTCCTTTTTCACACTTTTGCTATCACACCACTATTGCACATTTTTTGCACCCACTTTTGGATGTTTACCCATGTCTAATTGCATGTTTATTTCCCTTCTTGTACATGCCATGCCTAGGAGAAATAGAGACATGCTTGTTCTCCCTTTTTGGTTAATGAAAACATAAAAACCAAAATACATCAATCTTAAGGCAAACTAGGGACAAATTGCAAATCTTCCCCCATGGTTTAATAAATTTGCAAGTAAAAAACTTAAAGCATACATTGCATACATCATATAGGGCATGCATCTTCTCCTCTCCTAGGATTACCTATACTGTATGCGAAGGACATTTTTCAATGGCTCATCCTATGGCTTTGGCATGGGATGAAAAATCAGGTTTGTCCCCCCTTGTCCGGTGTCGTGTCGGTGTAGTAGATGGTACAGCTTATTGCTTTAGCAGAGGTTGAGGCCCCGAAAGCACCACCCGTTCACTACCTAAGCTTTGGTTGGGATGTAGAATGGGGACCTTATTTTTTTCTAAACTCGAGTTGGAGACCTATTCACCCTTATTATGTGAACTCAGAGTAGACGACTTGATAGGACATCCCTAGTTGGTGAGAGAGTGCATACTAGAGGCATTCATTTGCATCTCATACAACCATAAACATTGCATCTTTTCTGACTTGTTTGTTTTTGTGCATAGGATTTCTGATCTGTGAGATTCCATAGCCTGAGCTCAAGATCTTTCCTTTCACTGACTCTGTTTGCGATCTTATTTTCGATCGCATCTTCTGAGTTATTCGTCACAGCCGACAATAGCTCATCCTAGGATTCATCCTGTTCTTCCTAGCTGCAATCCAATCCTTACTCGCTCGCGATCCACGATGGCCCAGCATGCCAGCAAGTCCCTCTCCCCTGCTGCCTAGGAGGAGGTCCCTGTCTCGGGACACTCTTCCTATGTGTCTGTTCCTGTCATCTCTGCTGCCACCACTTTTGCCTTAGCTTCTGGAGGACCTCCACCACCTCAATTTCGTGTCCCTGTGGCAACCCTGCCTTCGGGACCACCTGCCTGGTCTTCTCCTGCAGTCGAGCCTATCTCTCCCAAGGGCTATGTGTTTACTAGCCCTCCTCCCACTGCGGCTGTTTCAGTTGTGGCCACCCCCCAGTTCGGGCAACTGGGATCCCAACCTCTGGAGACACCAGCGACGATCCTATGATCGCACAGCTGCAACAGATGTCGACCCTTGCCCAGCAGCTACAGGGATTGGCATTGGCACTCCAGCCCTTCTCAGCTTTGTCTTTCCCTGCTCCCGAGTTGCCTGTGCAACCGGCTTTAGGACCACAGTTTGCACCCACTTCACTCCCTCCACGGCCGTTGCCATCCCTTACCTCACCGACGATAGGGATGTCGACACTACCCTTTGTTACACCAGCACAACACCCACAACAGCATGCATCCCTCCTATCTACTGGCTAGCCTCCTAGGCTGGCGGGAGCACTACCAACTGCTCTTGCTCCCACATTTTGCACCACTAGTTGCACCACTCCCTGCACTATCCTCCCCTTTTTATCACACACATGCCTCATCCTTTATCCCACAGCACATTGCACCCATGCACGGGTACACTGGCCATCCTACCGTAGCACCAGACGGCGGAATGGTGGATCCAGAGGAGCCCTTAGGGGCGACCCATACAGTGTACGTGGCACCCGCCTCTACTGCACAATCCACAGCTGCAGTAGCTCCAGATGCTCTCCTCGCGAGAGTGAATGATCTGGAATGCACTCTCCAGCAAGTGCAAGGCGGGGACCGCCGGTCCTACCAATTCCGGGACCTCTATTATTTTCCAAAGGCGACTCTCCCATCGAATTTCCAAATTCCGAAATTCTAAAAATACACTGGTAGGGGCTACCCAATTTCCCACCTTAAAGCTTATTGCAGAGACCTCACTCAACTTCAAGTTGACGAAAGGTTGTTAATCCGCTTGTTCCAAAAGAGTCTCACGTGACCCGCGTTGACGTGGTTCACTTCCCTCAACATGGCCATCATTAGGACTTGGGACGACCTTACGCAGGCGTTCCTGGAACAATATTCCTTTAATCACGACTAAGCCCAAAGCGGGAGGACTTAGTCGCTAATAAGCAAGGACCCCAAAAGACATTTGGGGAGTATGTTGGGCGATGGCGCTCCTTGGCTTCATAGGTCAAAGATAGGCCCTCCGATGAGGAGTCTATTGAGATCGTGATCCGAGGAGCACAGCCAGCAGTCGGGGCTCTGCTTAGCATTCAGCCAATCATCACTTTTATGCATTGCTCCAGGCGGGTGCCTGTGTTGAGTGTTCACTGCGCGGCGGCAGTTTTCCAGCACTCTCTACATTTTCCAAGCAAGCCACTTCCTCACATAGTGGCGCCAGTAGCAGCAACGACAACCCCAGTGCCAATCCACCCCGGAGGCAGGATCCCTCCAAGGATACAGTTGCTTACATTGGATCCCCTGCTGCACCGGCGAATGTCCATCTGCCCCATCAGCATCAAGTAGTTTATGCACCCACGCCTACACCTAGAGCACAGCATGCATCACACATCACTCCCACTGCCACACCAGTTTATCCTCCCCCTCAGGTGGTGATGCGCCCGCCATTGTCACATCCGCAGCCAAGGCGGCAATGCCGTGACAGGCACCACTTTACCCCTTTAGTGGAAATGTTGAGCATGGTATTCCCTAAAGTCGCATCCCTCTTGAGGCTACCTAAGGTGCGCCCTCCGCCAAATCCCCTGCCATCCTGGTATAATGCGAATGCGTTCTGCAATTTCCATCGAGTCGCAGGTCACTCAACGGATAATTGCCTGACACGAAGGAGCGCAATCCAGGACTTGATTGACCAAAAGGTCATTGTGATTAACACACAGGCGGCAGGCCCTGAGCCCGCACCAGTAGCTGCACAAGCACCACCAGCACAACCCAATATAGTTAGCCAACCTTTACCCCAGCATTCAGACCCAGGAGCAGCAGGCCCCTCGGGAGTCAATTCCATCTTTCTCGTTGATTCTGTCTGATCTTTTATTTATCTTACCAATCTATTTGTATATTCCCCTTTTCCATGTCAGTTGTATTTATCCTTCCTCGGTAGTTCCGAGGAGTCTTTAGTTTGAGTCGTCCTACCGTTGAGACAGTCTCTGCTCTAGTTTCAACCCTTTCGTCTGTATCGTGTCAACAGATTTGAACCAGTTAATCCCATTCCCGCTCTTGAGTCTGTCAGCCACATGGCCGTTCACAACAACCCTTGTCCCTTGTCCAGTGGTCGAAAATTTGGGTCGCAACTGGGGTATGAGAAAGGAACCCCTTGGGTGATACGACTAAGGAACCGCCGAGCCGATCAAGGCGGAAGAACGAAGAGAGCACTAAGAATTGGGATACAAGCGTCAGCACCAGCGGAAGAGATCCCCTGTGCTCAGGTAAGTCCCATAAAACGATCATTTCCCGCGATTTAGCTCACTTTACCAGTGCAGGAGTATTGAATCCAAACCGGAGTTTGCCCATAGCCTCAACAGTTTTCAGAAGAATTTTTTTCATGAGAACGGTCACTCAGAATCGTCAGCATTGCATCAAGCAACAGCAGTACCAGATCTTGCACAGAAAGCAAACACAGAGAGCCTGAACAACTTGGAGATTTGGACATCTTTATTCCAAACACAATCGAAGGTGCTCGCATATGATTTTACAGAGCACAACAGCAGGAGGGAAGGGAAAACAGTTGTTTCACGACCACACCCTGAATCATCAGGACCAAACTTCAATCATGGTCCTCCAAGAACTGAAGAGAGTGCACTGGACCAATGATCGGCACCCATCAGCGGCTCCTAGCAGGAAGTACTACCAGCGATCGTCTGCCACTCCCGAGCCTTACAAAGCATTCCATTGAAGGCCATGCATCTCTATGTTTTTTCTTACTGCATCCGCACATCACAAATTGCATTATCTGCATTGTACTTTCCTTTTGTTTGCATTGTAATATGAACATTGCTTGATGAGGAAAATCGAAAGCTTGCCTGCTTAGGAAGAGTTTGATCCTCCTCACGTGTTACTACCTGTGTGACCAAGGGAGTGAGGGAGTGACTATCCACGGGAAAATGGGCGAAAACATACAAATTCTTAAGGGGTCTACACCTCTAGAGGGAGAAAAAAAATGCTAGGATGAAAGTGAGAATGCGTGCCAATAAAAAACATAGACTTCGGAGCACAAAAGAAATACGAAGATAGAAGTTGCAGACAGAAGTTGGCTCTAATGAGAGAGACATGTAGGACGACTCTGTCCCTATCACATAAATTGGAGAGGAGTTGAAGTATACACCTACCAAGCCCACATATTCAAAGGGACTAGCCACCCCTTTTATATCAAACTGAAAGAGCAGCCACCCCTCAGCCTAGGTGTTTATTACCTCCAAGCAGGGATAGGGTAAGTCAGCATGTCTTTGAGGGAGAAAAAGAAAATGAATCATTAAAAGAGTAGGTGTAGGGACCTAGGAATTTGGCATGGAGCCCATTTTACCTCGGAAATCCATTGGTTGAGTGAGAGCCACCACAAACCCAGGACTCAAGGTAGCACCAAGTGAGTCGAGGACACAATCTAATTCCTTATAGTAGGTAATGAAGGCTTCCTCGGTGCTGAGGGCATATCATCTATCAACAATGCATAAATCTTGCTTCCATCTTATAAATCTTGCATAAATCATTTGGCATTAAGCATTGGTGAGTTCACCACTTTGCATCGCTTTGCAAGGCGTTTGTCTGCGTTCCGACCAGGAGCATGCCAGCTACCTTTTGAGTTGGAATGTTCGCAAATAAGGGAGCACAACCAGGGGCATGTTAATGGTTCTTTGGTTGGATGTAGGTCTTTGACTAGGGGCATGTTAGCTGCCTTTCTAAGTCAAGAAGATCATGGCGACAGTACTACTTTTGGAGCATGTAGATGAGGCCTCCTGCAAGCATTTCAGGATAAGCCTGTCAGTTGATGCAACACAGAAGCATAGCTGTCACGGCACAAGAAACCGGCTAGTGGCATGCATGACAATAGTCCATAGACCCGTTGGACTTCTTCCAAGACGAAAGAAAGCTCAATCTACCTGAAGCGAAAGGTATGAAAAGTGCCAGTTCACTTCAACCTGGGCAATATTCAACAATGAAGAGGACATGCCCCAAGCCCGTAATTACTCGCGGTCCTCGGTAATCAGTGCACCGATCAATATTTGCAGAACATTAGAACAGCACTTGGGTGTCACCATGGCAGATATGATTTGGCAATTATGACAGTGCATATATCTTAATTACCAAGGTCTAAGTGCAGAATGGCTACAGGAATTAAATTGTTGTCCTCCACACTCTGCGGTCTGCAAAAGAGAAATGCCAAGAAAATGAATGCACAAGTCTTCAAGTTCACTAGATGGGGAAATTTGCAGAAACCCCCTGAGATTGGGAGACTTGCAGAAAACCCCCTTTATACCATAAGGGTGCGACATATCACATTTGAACAGAAGCCTACAAGCACCCAGCAGAATATCAAATATCACAACAGCTATACAGCAATAAAATATGCCCAGTTGCGGATATGCCCCAACTTTTTGCGAAACCCGCAGCAAAGCCAGCACTCCAGCAAGGAGGATATTGCACATGCATCTCAGCAAGAACACCAGCTTCTGTACCATAGAGCTAGTAGCAAGTAGTTCTGCCCTCCAGATTGCATCTGAGCCAATTTCCCTCCTGGGGGACAATCCAGGGTTTATCACTTCTTTTTTTCCAGGTTCTCACTCCGGGCGGACGAGATCCTTCTATCCCTTTCTTTCCTTGGATTTTCGTGAGCGCGAAAGCCTCTTGTTTGACCTTTGATCGGGCGGTCAAGGTCCTTTTCCTTTGCTTTCCTGGGATTTTCGTAGGCGCAAAATCCTCTTGTTTTGACCTTTGATCGGGCGGTCAAGGTCCTTTTCCTTTGCTTTCTTGGGTTTTTCGCGAAATCCTCTTGTTTGACCTTTGACCGGGTAGTCAAGGTCCTTTTCCTTTGCTTTCCTGGGATTTTCACAAGCGCGAAATCCTCTTGTTTGATCTTTGACCGGGCGATCAAGGTCCATTTCTTTTGCTTTCCTGGGATTTTTGCAGGCTCGAAATCCTTTCGCTTGACCTTTGACCAGGCGTTCAAGGTCCTTTTACTTTTCTTCCTTTGATTTTCGTGAGCGTGAAATCCTCTTGTTTGACCTTTGACCGGGCGGTCAAGGTCCTTTTCCTTTCTTTCCCTTTTTCCTCGTACGAGCGAGACCCTCTTGTTTGACCTTTGACCGGGCGGTCGAGGTCCTTTCCTTTGCTTTGCTTAGATTCTCACGAGTGCGAGATCCTTCCTTGGCTTTTGACCGGGCGGTTAGAGTCAACCTTCAACCGGGCGGTCGGGGTCATTTCCTTCTTTTCTTTTTTCTTGCGGGCACGAGATCCCTTTCTTTGGCTTCAGATCGGGCGGTCAGAGACGACCTTTGACTGGGCGGTCGGGGTCATTTCCTTGTCCTTTTCCTTGGCTTCTGATCGAACGGTCAGAGTCGACCTTCGACCGGGTGGTCAAGGTCATTTCCTTGTCCTTTTCCTTGGCTTCTGACTGGCGGTCAGAGTCGACCTTCGACCGGGCGGTCGAGGTCAGTTCCTTTTCCATTTCCTTTTCGTTGGCTTCTAACCAGGCGGTTAGAGTCGACCGTTGACCGAGTGGTCGAGGTCATTTCCTCTCCTGTTTTGGATTCTCGCTGGAGCGGAATCCAACTTGTTGACTTTGACCGGGCGGTAAGGGTCCTTTGCCTTTTTGGATTTTCGCCGACGTGGAATCCAGCTTGTTGACTTTGACCAAGCGGTCAAGGTCCTTCGCCCAATTTTGGATTTCCGCAGGCGTAGAATCCAGCTTATTGACTTTAACCAGGTGGTCAAGGTCCTTTGCCCTTTTTTGGATTTCCACGGGTGCAGAATCCAGCTTGCTGATCTTGACCGGGCGGTCAAGGTCCTTTGCCTCTTTTGGATTTCCACTAGCGCAGAATCCAGCTTGTTGACTTTGACAGGGCGGTCAAGGTCCTTTGCCCTTTTGGATTTTCGTGGGCACGGAATCCAGCTTGTTGACTTTAACCAGGCGGTCAAGGTCCCTTGCCCCTTTTGGATTTCCGCGGGCGCGGAATCCAGTTTGCTGATATTGATTGTGCGGTTAAGGTCCTTTGCCTTTTTTGGATTTCCGCAGGCGCAGAATCCAACTTGCTGATCTTGACCGGGCAGTCGAGGTCCTTTGCCCTATTTGGATTTTTACGGGTGCGAAATCCAGCTTTTTGGCTTCGACCGTGCAGTCAAATGTCCTTTGCCTCTCCTAGGCTTTCATGGGCTTTGACTAGGCGGTCAAAGTCCTTGGTTCCTCTCTGATTTCGTTGGGCAGGAAATCCTGTGGCTTGACCTTTTGACTAGATGGTCCAGGTCCTAGCCCTCTCTTGGATTTCCTTGGGCAGGAAATCCTCTGGCTTGACCTTTTGACCAATGGTCCAAGTCCTAGCCCCTCTCTCAGATTTTCTTGGGCAGAAATTCCTGTGGCTTGACCTTTTGACCAAATGGTCAAGGTCCTAGCCCCTTTCTCGGATTTCCTTGGGCAGGAAATCTTATGGCTCGACCTTTTGACCAGATGGTCAAGGTCCTAGCCCCTCTTTGGGGTTTCCCCATGCAGGAAATCCAGTTGTTTGACCTTTTGACTGGGCGGTCAAGGTCCTTTTCCTTTCTCTTCTGGGTTTTCACGGGTGCGGAATCTAGTTGTTTGACCTTTGATTGGGTGGTCAAGGTCCTTTTATTTTTTCTCTTCTGGGTTTCCGCAGGAGCGGAATCCAGTTGTTTGAACCTCTGACTTGGCGGTCAAGGTCCTTTTGTTTTCTCTTCTAGGTTTTCGCGAGCGCGGAATCCAACTGTTCGACCCACTGACTGAGCGGTCATGGTCCTTATGCTTTCTCTTCTGGGTTTTCATGGGCGCGGAATCCCATTGTTGGACCCTTTGACTAGGCGGTCAAGGTCTTTTTGTTTCTCTCTTTCTTTTCTGAGTTTTCGTGGGCACAAAAACTCTTTGTTCGCCCTTGGTCCATGCGGATAGGGCCCTGTTTTGCTTGACAACTTATATGTTTGTCATACCCCCCCTTTTTCTTGGGCTGGTATCCCCAACTACTCGGTTGACAACCGTCACGCTGTCAGGCGGCCAGGTTGACAAGACTTAGCTAGCTCGTCATTCTCCGTCTCTTTACGTTGATGACCATAATAATCCGGCTGATGAGTCCGACAACTTATCATTTTTCCCGCCAGTGGTTCCCTTTGTGTGCAGGATTTCTTTATTAGCATCAACATTGCATCTCCGTACAGGTACTCCATCTTTTGTTTTATGTTTTGCATCGGCTTTCAAATCAGCTTTTGCACTAGCATCACATCCCTAGCATTTGGATCAGCAGTTGCATGCATTTGCATTTGCATTTGTATTCGCATTTGGCAACAAGTCATGATTTTCGATGCATCTGCTGGATAAGTGACTTACCGCCTATAGCAAAAACCATCCTTCTGTAACCTCAAAATGGGGGTATCTTGTCAACCCTGAGCATCGATCTTGGTTCCTTTCGTCCCTCGACCTCGCTCAGGGAGGGGCATCTGTAGACACCCCGATTTTATGGTGACTCATTGATAATTTTCCAGATGATGCTTTGGATGTGGCTGACCAAATCTAAACCGATAGCTGGCCCACAGCCCAATTAGAAATCTAGACAAGTAGGGGAGAGCACCTAGCTGGCACACTTACCTAGCACACCTAGCTAGCACACCTATCTGGCACACCTAGCTAGCACACCACCCTGGCACACCAAGCTAGCACACCTACCTGGCACACATAGGTGGCGCACATAGCTGGAGCACCAAACTGGCGCACAGCCACTTTTCTGGCTACTGGCTGCTGGCTTTCCACCTCCCATGGCTGTTACCTCCAGCAACGAATATGCCATGGAATCTTCCAAGCTTTTCGTCTATGAGGCTCCTTCCATTCTCCATGGGTTACCCTTGAGAATTCCCTATAAATAGACACCTATAGGTAGCCATTTGGGGGATTAGAAAGTTCAAGATAGTTCAGAAGGAGGATAAACAAACACATCATCCAAGAAACATGCGGTGATGGTTCAGAAATCTGAAAAGTGAACACGCCAACTGAGATGCAGTCGGTGACGGTCCATAAGGAGGATAAACAAACACATCATCCGAGAAGCAGGTGGTGCTGGTTAGGAAATTCGAAAAGAGAACACGCCAACCGAGAGGCAATCAGTGACGATCTAGAAGGAGGACAATCAAACACATCATCCGAGAAGCAGGTGGTGATGGTTCGGAAATCGTAAAAGCGAACATGCCAAACGAGGAGTAGTCTATGATGGTCCAGAAGGAAGAAAATCGAACACATCATCCGACATGTAGGCGGTGATGATTTGGAAATCTAAAAAGCAAACACGCCAACCGAGAGGCAGTCGATGACGGTTAAGAGAGGGAGGATAACTGAACGCATCATCCTAGAAGCATGGGGTAATGGTTCGAAAATCTAAAAAGCGAACACGCCAACCGAGAGGTAGTCGGTGTTGCTTCCGAATGAGGACAACCGAACACATCATCCGAGAAGCTCACGGAACTAGTGTGTGAAAACTACACCATGATAATTCCCTAGAAATTCTGGGTATAATGTGCAAAATTCACACATAAAGTGCAAATGTGAAACCAAAGATCATTTTACAATGAAAACATGATTTTTAAGTGAAAAGTATATTTAAGTGCAAATTTATGAATAAAAGAAGTGAAAAATCTCAAAAATGAGTGTGAAAACAATTAAAACCCAAAATGACGAATGGAATTAGTCTAAGGGTCTGGATGCAAATTTCCTATACTCAATGACTATATGCTATGAATCCAGGGGCTTACATGCAAATTTTCAGGGCTTAAATGTGATGAAAAATTAGACCTTATGAGGATCAGTGTGATTATAAAGTCTTTTAAGGTACAGAATGTAAATTTTACAAAGAAAACTCATTAAAAAAACTCTAGGGGCTCAATTTAAAACTTCAGGACTTAAGTGCAAGGAAAAATATGATTGCCGAGGTTTAA
Source organism: Posidonia australis (assembly GCA_024699735.1). Classification (NCBI taxonomy): domain Eukaryota; kingdom Viridiplantae; phylum Streptophyta; class Magnoliopsida; order Alismatales; family Posidoniaceae; genus Posidonia; species Posidonia australis. Next base: position 10,486 of record JAMKQA010010716.1, read on the forward strand.
AGGTGGGAAAACATGTATTAATGCAATAATTATAAAAAAAATTAAAACATGCATGGGCCATATGCAATTTTTATAGAAACAATAAAAGAAACAAAAGTTATTTAAAACTACAGGGACTTAAACACAAAAACATAGGACCTAAAAGTAATGAAAGGAGGATCCTAGTGTAAAAAATCTAAACTAATGGATCTAATCTAAATCCTATCTCCTTAGAAGTTCACCAACGGATCGCCGATGACCTCACTCCGGCCCAAGCTCTGGCGATTGTCCAGTAGCGTTGTGGCAGTAGAGGGGTTCTGACGATGGTCTAGGAGGCTGGAGGGAGGCACGACGAGTGTCTCCGACGTGTCGATCAGGGCTAGGGCGGCCTGGGATGTCTTCCCCACATCAAACTCCAATGAGACGTCCACTGATGCTAGGGAAGACGATGACGGGAGGGCAACAACACTCTAGCTACTAGGTTGACGTGGCAACGGCCGGAGGAGCTTGGGGCTGCACAAGGAAGCCCTCGGAGGCATCGGCGAGGGATGAGGATGTCCAGGGTGTTCCACCCATCTCTAGCACCGAAGACAGCCACGACGGAGGTTGGGGTGGAGCTCCGAGCTTTGGAACGGCAGCGTGGCTACGCAGAGGGGCTCCTGGCTGTGAGTTAGATCTTCTAGAGGTAGTTGTGAGTGGTGGGAGCGTATGGAGGGCACAGGGGGTTTCCACGACTTCGAATGATGGTTACAGGTGCAACGGCAAGGGCTCTGGCTGTTGGAGGCCAACTGGACTCCTCTTGAGCAATGGAAGCTCAGGGAGGAGGAGGAGGAAGAGGGAGGAGAGACCCATGGAGCCTCACCTAGACCCAAGAGGCAAAGAGCCTCACCAGTGGTTCACCACCACCGAAGGAAATGAAGACGGCACAGGGGCGGAGGTCTCCAGCGACACACAGTTTAGGAGGCTATGAATGGGTTGGATGGAGCTAAATGGAGATAGTTCGAGGCCAAGAAAGAAGGAAAAGAAGAGGAATTACCTGAGTGTGGTCTCTATCCCCTCCAATGAGCAACGACAGCGCTCTCTGGGCGACTACTCTGGCGACGATGCTAAGGCTATAAAAGTCTGGAGGAGGTTGTCTTGGGTGTCGTGGGTTGTGAGGGGTTGCTCTAGGTGGATTTCGATGGGTTCTCTGAGTTGGTTCAAGTGCTGGAAGGAGAAGGATCAGTCTATCGGCGACCAAAGCCTTTTAAACTCTGACTAGCCCTTCTCTAGCCGTCGATCTTCCTATAGTTGCTGGACGCCGTTCGATTGAGAGTGAGTTGGAGGGGGAAAGGCCAGAGATCACGAGAGATTAGGGATATGCTCTCGGAGATGGTGGAATCCTACCGGAGAGATCTCACCTGAAAACTACGGCTGTCACCGATGGTGAGGGGGCTGGCCGGAATTTTTTTTTCTTTCCCAAATATGGGGGCTATGAGTTGGTTTTGGGGTTGTGTTTTGGGCTTTGTGCTTTAGGGTTTTTAAGGTTTTTGTGTTTTATGGTTTTTTAAGGGTTTTTAGGGTTTTGTTTTTTTAGTTTTAGGTTTCTTTATGATTTTAATTTAATTTTTTGATTTGGTGATTTTTAAGGTTTCCCTGAATTTGGTTAAGTGACTTTAATTAAGATTTTTGGATTTATTAGGGTTTTGTTTATTTCATGTTTTTTTTATGGTTTTAATTAGGGTTTTGAGTTTAATTAGGTTTTTTTTTCTTTTTGGACTTTAATTAGGGTTTTGAGTTTAGTTATGGTTTTTAGATTCTAATTAAGGTTTTTGAGTTTAATTAATTCATTTTAAATTATAGTTTTGGGTTTAATTAAGTGACTTTAAATTAGGGTTTTGAGTTTAATTAGGTGATTTTAAATTAGGGTTTTGAGTTTAATTTTGTGATTTTAAGTTTGGGTCTTTTTGGGTTTTATTATTTTAGGGTTTTTTTCTGAATTTAAATGGATTAATGTTTTATATTTAAGTTTTAATTTAAATTTAATTGGTTCATTACTTGATTTAATTAGGGATTTAATTTAAATTTTGATTTAATTGGTTTTACTCAGGATTTAATTTAAATTTTGATTTAATTTTTTTTTTGCTTAGTTTTTGTTTAGATTAAGGTTTCTTTTTAATTAGATTTTATTCTTTAATGGATTTTATTGCGTTTTTCTTGATTAGGGTTTTAATAAGGGTTTTCACTTGATTATTTTGAGTTTTAAATGGATTTTATTTGATTTTGATTTTGATTATGGTTTTCACTTGGTTAATTTGGAAAATTAAATGGCTTAAGTGGATTTTATTTGATTTTGGTTTGGTTTTAAAGTTTTTACTTAATTATTTTAGGTTTTTTGATGATTTAATTGAGTTTTGTTTGGTTTTGATTTTTAATTATGGGTTTTGCTTAAATTAGGTCAGAGTGGACTTGTGTGGGGCTAAATGGTTTTGTGTGGGTTTATGTTGAGCTTGGGTTTAGGGTTTTGTTTTGAGAGTTAGGATTTTGGTGGTCGCAACCAAAGTTTATTTCTAGAAGAGCCTACTGCCAAGTGACTATAATATTGGGATATCTACAGATGCCCCTCTCTGAGAGAGGTCGAGGGAATCGAGACCGATGCTTAGGATTGACAAGACACCCCACCTGAGTCCACAGGAAAGTGGTATTTACTATGGAGCCATGAATCACTTATTCAATGGATGTACCAAAAGTCGCGATTCATGGCCCATGCATGATGTTGATGCAAAGGATGACCTTGATGCCTAGTGATGCAAGAGGATGATGTAGATGACGAGTGGGTAGCCAATCAGCCCATGGAGTGGAGCACGAGGGATTTCCTGACTACTGCCAAGGGATGACCGGACGAGACTATTGTGCTTGTCGCAGGACAGGGGGACTTGGCAAATGACAGACCATTCGGCCAGAAAGGATGTATGGCAAGATATTGGACTTGTCGATCGAGGGCAGACTGATGACGGATGTCAACGAGATAGTTTTTGGGTATTAGCCTGCTTTAGACAATGTGACTTCATCAGCTGGATTGTTTGGGGTATCAGCCTGATGGTGAGTTGACGGACTCATTACTGGATAGTTAGAGTTATCAGCTCGCTCCTGACAATGTGATGGTTGTCAACAGGATAGTTTGGGGTATTAGCCCACTCTAGACAATGTGACGGTTGTCAACTGGATAGTTTGGGGTATCAGCTCGATGGTGAGTTGACGGACTCGTCGCTGGATAGTTAGGGTTATCAGCCAGATGATGAGTTGATGGACACATTGCTGGATAGTAAGTGTCACCATGCTGGTGGAACCCCTAGGTGCGTTCTCCAACCTACTCTGGTGTGTAGAAATACACGAGGAGATCCGATACGGTCACGACGAAAGTGGTGAATCCGGAAGTAGAGACAAGACTTGGAAACACCAAAGGGAAGACAAAAAGGATAAGGAAAGGAGTCGCCACCTAGTCTTTTAAATGAAAGACGAGGAAAACCAAAACAAACACAAGAAAATCACAAAACAAAACAAAATGCAGAATGCATGTGTGATCTGTGCCTAATGGATATTGCAAGATGAATGCGGGCCAGAGAAAGGGTAAGGATTCTAGTTATGCATGGAGATGGGGTTAGGCACCTCCATGCGCTCGAGAAAACTTGGTCTTTCTAGGTTTCCTACTATCAATGGTCTGCTAGATGTATGCTTGCTTATTCTAGATGCTCATGCATGAAGATGACTGAAAAACATGGCAAATCAAAGTAAAGAAGTGAAATCAATGGAAAGAGTTAATCCAAGGGTCAAATGTAGGCATTGTTAATGCCACTTTACTATACGCCCTTGGGCGATGAGGAAAATCGTGAAAATCGTGAAATTCTCGGAAAACGTCTCGCAGAAAGGGGAAAATAATCCTTGTTTTCGAGACCATGTCGGCTTTGTAAGCCTTTTACTGTACGCCCTTGGGCGATGGAAAACCAAAACAAGTGAAAACCGAGGGAAATCCAGAAAATGAGGAGAAAACAAAGCTCGAAACAAGCTAGAAAAGCGTGCACCAAGCAAGGTAGGAAAAGACAAGAAAACTTGTGTAGAAAGATGTAAAAAAATATGCAAAATGCAAGTGTGAGTGCAAATCTGAAGAAGTCTAGGGGGTTGTGCAAAAAGCTCAAATTCCGAAGAAAACTGACATTCAGAAGCCCAAATCATCTAAAATACGTAGGAAAACACATTCCATGCATGTATGAAGAAATCTAGGGTCAAAATGTGTATTCCTAGTCAAAGGAAGTTCTTTAGGAGTCAAAATGCAATTTAAACACTAATGCATGTATGCAAATCAATTCAGCATAAAATCAGGGTAAAAATGCAAGGAAAAAGTCTTAGAAATGATCCAGGAAGTTTCAGGGGCAAAATGGTCATTTTACCCTTAATAGCAGGCAATCAGAGTAAAATCAATGAAGTATAGGGGCGAAATTGCAAAAAATCCAGCAAATAAAGCATCCAGAAGAGATTCAGTAAAAACAGAGGGTTAAACTGCAATTAAACCATGGAAACAAGCTTCTGGAATGTTTTAAAACAAAGTCAGGGAGTTTTATGCAATTTTCACAGCATAATAAGCCTTCTCGAAGTTTTCTGTAAAGCACAGGGGCCTAAATGCAATTTTTCCAATAGAAACATGCTTCTGGAAAAGTTTCAAAGAAGTATGAGGGCTAAAATGCCATTTTCACCAAAAAAATAACATTCCAAAGAGTTTTGGAAGAATGTAGGGGCTTAAATGCAATTAAACCAGCAAAATAAAGCATTCAGAAACATTTTAGAAATATGAGGGCTTATATGCAATTTTCACTATAAAAATGAACTGTCAGAAACATTTTGAGAAAGCTTAGGGTCTTTTATGCAATTTTCACAGAAAAATGATCTTCCAGGAAGTTTATAAGAAAGTGCAAGGTCCTTTTAGTAAAATGTCTGAAAGAAAATATGTTTCAAAGACTCTAAGGGCTTTTGTTAAAGTTTTAAACTCAGAAAACATTATTTTAAATGTCCAAGGTAAGAAATGTAATATTTTCAGTTAAAACTTTATTCGAAACATTTTAGAAAAATGATTGTAGGACCTATGTGTAATAAAAGAACCAAAAAGTAATTCCAGAAGGATCTATTTGTAAGAAAATTATTAACTTCAGATTTTATTTAAAATAAAGTTTTTTAATAAAAGAAGAAGACGACGGTGCTGGCGACGGAGCTCTGCCGCCGACGACCATCAGAGGAAACCAGAGGGGAGGCTCCCGGGGTCTGATCTCAGATCAAACCCCACTGGAAGCAAGGAGGAGAGGAGGGGGAGACATCCAATGGACTGGATGTGGATCCCGACGGCTGGAACGCTTTCCCCACCTTGCTCGCCGTTACGGCTGCTCCAGCGACGACCTAGAGGAGGCTAGCGATGCTCGAGGCGATGGCCCAGTGTTCTAGTGCTCCAGGAGGCTTTGCAGCGCTGAGGAAAGCTCCCTCCCTACTCTAGAGCTGAGTGGGGCAGAGGGAAGCTTTGACGGCCGTCGGCAGCGTCGACTCCGGCGAGGGAGGTCGCAGCGACGATCGGGGGCTCGAGGGAGCGCTCTGAAGGCTCTGGATTGCTGAGGGCGAGTCGTACGATGTTCCTGAGGCAGCGGAGCGACATGGAGCAGCGTGAGGCACGTGGACAGCGTCTGGTCCCCGTTGTCTTCTCCAGCGACGACGGGGTCCAGGCGATTCTCTGGCGAGCGGCGCGCAGGTTTCTGGAGCGGCGAAGTGGCAATCCAAGGGGTTGGAGAGCTCAGGAACGACTAGAGGAGGAGGAGGGAAGACTCGGGGGTCCAGGAAACGTCCTAGATTGCCCCTCAACCTCTGTCGCCGGAGAATCGACGACGGTCGAGCACAGAGGAGCTCCGTAGGCCTAGGGATTGCTCTAGATCCCTTGGAACCGCTCCAGAAAGAGAGAGGAGGGTAGGAAGACTACAATACAGAAAGAAAAATTGAAGAGGAAGTTAGTGGGTATACCTAAACGGAGGTGGCTCATCGGAGCTTTGAAACAACTGATCTCCCCCTCCACGACGGCTCTAGCTCCGCTCTCCTCTTCCTCGCACTCAATTCTCTACTCTCAAGTGCTCTCTGGATCTATGTGTTCCCACGTCCTCTGCCGTGAGCTCTCCTCCTCCTTATATAGGTGATCGGAGACCCAACCGAAAATTCTGGTAGGGTGCGTGACACACAACCAGCTGGCATAACCACTTCCGACAGCCGTTATGCCAGCTCAGTAGACAACGAACGGCTGTCCCCCATGCGCTCCGGTCTACTCCCTTGCTCGCCGACAAAGATGGACGGTGATCTTGGCTTCTCTAGTGAGCTCTCCGACGGCTGAGGGAGCTTTGATTTGTGTTGGCTGGATTGATGGTGTGGTGCTGGGCTCAGTGAAGAGGTGAATTGGATTGGATTTGGGCTGATCAAGTGAGGAAACAATGGGTTCAGTGGTGTTTTTTTGTTCTTTGGTAAGATTTTGTGATTTTTGAGAATTTAGTTTAGAATTTTGGGAAATAATATGGAGAGAAATGAAATGTTGATTTAAGAGAGAAGAAGAAAGTGTGGGTTGTGTTATTGTAGGCTTCCTGGGCTTCAAGGGCCTATGTGGGCCTTATGGGCCCAATTAAGTCTAAATGAGTCCAAATGGGCTAAATGGGCTTCTATGAAGTGAAATAGGCCTAAGATAGTCTTATGGGCCAAAATGCACTCAACTAAGGTTTAATGGGCCTAAGTGGGCCTTCATGGGCCTAATTGGGTCTCCATGAATTAAATGGCCTAATGAGGGTTTGCGCTCAGCCACCACATCTCCATCCTACAAAATCAGAAAATTGGGGTGTCTACAGATGCCCCTCCCTGAGCGAGGTCGGAGGTCGAGTAGAACAGAGACCGATGCATAGGGTTGACAAAGACACCCCATGTGAATCCACAAATGAGAGTTATCCACTGGCAATCAGCCACTTGCCAGTAAACATACCAGAGGTCAAACGGAGGAACAGACACAAAAGACTAAGAATTGACAAGCTGACGACCAATCAGCTCCTAGGAGACATGACTGGTTGTCGCACTTGTCGAGAAAAAAAACTCTAGACAAGACTCACGGTGCTTGTCGACTAGGAAATGACTAATCACGGAAGTCATCCGGGTAGTTCGGGCTACCAGCCTAGAGGGGGAAACATAATTTGTTCTGATTCCACTCCTTCGGAGTGGCACCCAAAACAAACAAGGGGGCACCATTGATACCACACTCTTCGAGTAAGGACCAAATGGGGCAAGGTAGGCTTCGGACCTACCGACCAAGAAGGAGATAATTGATAAGTTTCAGACTTATTGACAAGAAAGGGGGCAATGATACGTTTCAGACTTATCGACCAAAGGGAGAAATGATAAGTTTCGGACATATCGACCAACAGGGACAATGATAAGTTTCGGACATATCGACCAACAGGAACAGTGATAAGTTTCGGACTTATCGACCAACAGGAACAATGATAAGTTTCGAACTTATCGACCAACAGGAACAATGGTAAGCTTCAGACTTATCGACCAATAGGAACAATGGTAAGCTTCAGACTTATCGACCAACAGGAACAATGATAAGCTTCAGACTTATCGACTAATAGGGAGAGCAACTAGTAAGTTTCGGACTTACCAACCAAAAGGGAGAGCAATTGGTAAGTTTCAGACTTACCAACCAACAGGGGGAAATGGTTCCACTATCTTGGAGTGGAGCCAGGGAGAATGGTAAGATTCGGTCTTACCGACCAGAGGGAGAATGGTAAGATTTGGTCTTACCAACCAAAGGGAGATTGGTAAGATTCTGTCTTACCGACCAGAGGGAGAATGGTAAGATTCAGACTTACCGACCAGAGGGAGAATGGTAAGATTCAGTCTTACCTACCAGAGGGAGAATGGTTAGATTCGGACTAACCGACCACAGGGAGAATGGTAAGATTTGGACTTACCGACCAGAGGGAGAATGGTAAGATTTGATCTTACCGACCAAAGGGAGAATGGTAAGATTCGGTCTTACCAACCAAAGGGAGAATGGCAAGATTCGGTCTTACCGACCAGAGGGAGAATGGTAAGATTCAGACTTACGGACCAAGGGGAGAATTGTAAAATTCGGACTAACCGACCATGGAGAGAATGGTAAGATTTGGTCTTACTGACCAGAGGGAGAAAGGTAAGATTCGGTCTTACCGACCAGAGGGAGAATGGTAAGATTGGGACTTACCGACCAAGGGGAGAATGGTAAGATTCAGACTTACCGACCAGAGGGAGAATGGTAAGATTCGGTCTTACCGACCAAAGAGAGAATGGTTTCACCCATCTTGGAGTGAAGCCAGGGAGACAGGGGTGTAGGTGTTCTAGCCGACTGTTTAGCCAAAAGGATTTGCCAAATAGATCTTATTTAAGTATCAGTGCACCTTGGATCGTCGCCATTGTAGGGATAGTGTATTGCCCTGCATACACTCTCAAAGTAGTCCTTCCTTCCACAAAGCAGCTTACATGCCCCTGGTCGAAGGCTCCAGTTTAGTTACATTGTAAGTGGATGTTCTGTTAGGTGCCTGAAACACGACTTTCGATCAAAGAGCAGCTGACATGCCCCTGGTCGAAGGTTCTGGCTCAGTTACACTGTAGCTTGTGCTTTATCTATGACTTTTGACCAAAAAGCAGCTAACATGCCCATGGTCAAAGACTCTGGTTCAATTACACTGTAGCTGGTGTTTTGTATGTGACTTTTGACCAAAGGGCAGCTGACATGCCCTTGGTCAAAGACTTTGGTTCAATTTCGCTATCGCTGGTCCTTTCTATGTGATTTTTGACAAAAGGGCAGCTGACATGCCCCTGGTCAAAGACTTTGGACCTCTCCTGAGTGTATGAGGTCATGGAAGCCAGTATGTAATTATAGACGCTCCTTGAACCACTGGCGTATTCGAGACCATCACCAATTGAAACAAGTGACCATTCATCAAGCTACCAAAAGTATGTGCACCCACCTGCTTTCCTGTACTGTACTTGGAAGATTGAAGGAATCAAGGTGAATTGATAGATGCCTTTGACTGAGGTTGTAGTCTGCCTCTGACTGGTATGGCTGGGGTGTATTCTGTTCACTTGTGGTGTTTCGATGGCTCTGTATTTGGCTGGGCTTATGTAGGACATTCTCCTGATTGTATTTGCCAAATTCTGGATTGTTGCATTGGATTCAGAGCCATGCTGTCATCTCTGCTAATCATTTGACATGTAGGTTCTGATCAGAGAACAACTGTCCTGCCCGTGATGAATCATATTGTGTGAGTCCAGCTAGAAGTCAGCTGACATGCCCCTAACATAAGGGTGAATGATCCCTTGAATCACTGAAGCGGCTACAGTTGATTCTGATTGAGGCAAGAGACATCTTCGTTCATTGACTGGAGGCATGTATACTCATCCACTATTCTGAGCTATGCTCGGATGGCAGGCGGTAATGTGAGACATCGTAGTATGTCTTAGGCTGGCTATTCTTTGTTCTGCCACTTGTTGTGTCATTGCGCTCTGGCTACAGACATGTGTTCGACTGTGTTGTCCTCATGCCTTCCACAAACAATGTCTACCGTGCTCGAACTGTTGCAGAGGGATTGTTGTCACACTGCTGACTCTGCAAGTTCGTGTAGCTCGTACACTGACTAGTGTCTTCACTATCTATGTACTTTGACTAATGAGGAGCTGGAATGTCCTTGGGCAAAAGCGCTTGGTAAAGATCCTGCAAGCAAAAAGACTGATCCAAGCAAGGCTATGATGATTATTATTATCATTGTAGGCTTTATGATTCGTGAGCAATTTAGTTATGCAAGAGTAAATTTTGTTTAATGCATGCCTTGTGATTTCAGTTGCTTGCTATCCGCATTTTCTATCTTGCTTGTTCAATGACTTCATTATTAGGGTTGTTTTCTTGTTTAGTTCAGTTGTCGATTTGTCATCAGTTAGGCTGGAAAGCTGTATGCCTGTTAGAGGAGGATGACACCTTCGACTTAGTTGCCACTACAAAGACTTACAAGTCGTTAGGTGGCTCTCATTGGGGTATGGGTGGCACTTGAACTCACTGCAGGGTATTGCAATGAACCTAGCTCCATGCCAAACTCTTTAAGGTCCTACATCTGGTTTTTCCTTTTCTATATCATCGTCTTTTCTTTTCTTTTATTTCCTCATAGACGTGTGGCTTCACACTAACCTTGTCTTGGAGGTAATAAGCGCTCGATTTATTCAAGAAGCCTTTATTGCAAGAGGGTGGGTCAGTCCCTCGAAGGTATGATTTTACTAAGCGCATACTCCAACTCCTCTCCAAGTTATGGTAAGGGTAGAGCTACAACGCACGCCTCTTACTCAAGGGCTGACTTCTGTCTTCGCATTCTATCTTCTCTATTCTTTTATGCCCTTGCGAATGTATGTTTTCTTTTCTGGCTCACACTCTCAGTCACCCCTAACATTTTATCTCCCTCTTGGAGGTGCAGGATCGTTGTGGAGCTTGGACACTTCGTCTGGCTTTGAGTTTCGGCGGCTCCCTTGCTAACCTGGTCGTCTAAGTAGTGACAACTAAGGAGGGATAATCCACTCTAACATTGGCGAGCTTTTCTGATTTTCATCATCGGGCAGAATGTTAATGACAAGCAAACTACCCTTTAATTATTCTTGATGTTTTTCTGTTGTTTATGCTTTTCCTTTTTTCTATTTTTCTTTTTATCTTTTGTGCTTTTCTATATTTTTTTTTTGTGTTTTGATATATGATGATGCAGAAGAAACAAAGGGAACACCGGAAAAGGATACAACTCCAGTCCTTGTCATTGATGTTTTGCCGATGCCATTGAGATTTATGTTAACTCCTTGCAGTGCCTCTGGAACCTAGAATCAAGACAAGTGTATCTGAGGCCATCAAAAGCTTTATTGAGACTGAGAGTGTCACTGTAAATGTTGGATCTGTTGATGGCATTAACATTGTGTGACCATGCCGGTGGAACCACTGGGGCGCGGTTCACCAAAACCTGACTCCGGTGTGCGGGAACACACTTGGAGATCCGATACAGTCACGGCGAAAATGGTGAATCCGGAGGAAGAGACAAGACTCGGAAACACCAAAGGGAAAACAAAAGGATAAGGAAAGGAGTCGCCACCTAGTCTTTTAATGGA